>PVIR01043151.1:0-11886 GCA_004026965.1 Petromus typicus | reverse complement strand
AGTGAGCAGAACACAAAGCTAACAGACAAAGGGAGGAGTTTCCTTTCATCCTGTCCATCTTACAGACATTTTCTGGCTGGTGCTCTGAGCAGAAGAAGAGGCAGCCAGCTTCGCTTTAGGTTTTATCTGCTTGTTTTTGCTTATGCCTGATATGCATTTGCGGAACTTGGGCTGCTGTGGACTCTGCAATGGGGAAATTAGGAAGCAAGAGAAAATGCCAGAGACTCACCATTGTACCAGTTGTACTTTCCATTTTGATTTCTCTGTGTTGCTATTTACTTTTCTGAGTCCTCTGTAGACTCCACAATTGCATTTGTAGTGGACAGGAGGTAGACAGTGATGCGTGCATTCTCCAGACTGGATCGGACTGAACCACATGGCATTTTGGTCTCCTTGACACGTTCATCTTTTCTCTCCCTGTTTCATCTCCCTTCTGCTTTTCTGTTTGTTTTCATTGCTGTGTGTTATTTTTACATTCTGAATCCAGTGTTCTGCTATGTTCGATTTTAAAAAGAATTCTCAGTCTACCTGATTAAGGGATGTCTCTCCTTTCCTGTAAGTTGTCAAGGGAAAAATAAGAAAAGATAAACTCCAGACATCCCTTAAGGAACAGCAACTCGCGGCATTTCAAGAAATGTAATGAACCATAAAGAAGAGAGGAAAATAATACTCTTAACTTCTGTATCTAGTATCTTTTTTGTTGTTAGAAATAATATTGGACTATTTGTTTACTTTAATCAAACAAATATACCACTATGTGTTATTTAGGGAAGGTAAGAAATCTGGCTGGAAATGGTCTACTTTCAACATAGTTTGTATAAAAATTCAATAATGATTATTTTCACACACATTCAAATGGACACTAAACCTAGGACCTCTTGGTAGAGCCAAAGGCATTAATTCCAGTCACACACACACATGCACGCGCATGCACACACACACGCATGCAAACACACACACACACACACACACACACACACACACTCACACACCACCACCAGGATCAGTTATCTCCTAATTGCTGTTTCTTCCTACGCATATCATTTAATGGAATCTGCCTCACACACTTACCATACAAGCCCCTGTCTTCTTTTTTTTTTTTTTTTTTTTAAGGTTTTTTGAGACAGGGTCTCGCTTTGTGGTTCAGGCTCGCCCTGAGCTCAGCCTCAAACTCACATCACAGCAATCCTCCTGCCTCTGCCTCCTGAGTGCTGGGATTACAGGCGTGAGCCACCACGCCCAGCACTGTGGTATGTGGTACTGATTGCTGCTGGGGTGAGTCTCCACGCCCAGTATTGATATGTGGTTACCAAGGATCGAACCTGGGTCCTTATGCTTGCAAGACAGGTGCTAGAACCACTGAGCTATATCCCCAGCCCAAGCCCCTGTCTTCTAAAAGCAAAGGAGACACACGTGCACAATTGATGAGGCTGTTTATCCGATTGTGCTGCCTGCTGTATTTGACGAGACAGAAACAGCCTCCTCTGAGAGCACACACAGGGATGAGGCACCGTGGGAGGAGAGTGAAAAGGTTTCCTGGAGAGGAGATGCTCACCATGAGTTGTGGGGATGTGGCAGGCCGTGGAGAAGTGGGGGATACAGGGATGCCATGCAAATCAGGGTGTGGCAAAGACTTGAAGCTTGACATGCATGATGCTCCTGGGAATGGAAATAATTCAGTGGAGGTCACTGGAATGCTTCTATTCCATTTTGTTTTCATTCCCCCGATACAAGTTGTATTATTCCTCTTAATATTGGAATGGACCAAACTGTAGGAGTAGGTGCTTGGCTTCCAGCCAGATGTGCTGTTTCAGGAGTAGTACTTTGCTCATCTGGTACCTCCACCTGCATGTTCACTCTTGCTATGGGTTGCTGTTCTCCCATCTTCCAGAACTTCTGTTCAAACTCCTCGTCCCCCCACTCCCAGAAAACCTCTCTTTCTCTCTCTCCCTCCAAAAGCTGAAGCACCTTCCAGAATTTAATAACCTTCTAAAAGGCCTGTCTCTGAGCCCATGACAATCCTAGAGGACCTCTATCTAGGAAGTAACATGCGGTTTCTTAAGAGAAGCCACCATCCGATGCCATCGTTCCCCACCCTACCTATGAGATCACCAGTGCACAGGACACTCAGGCAGAACTAAGGAGTTACTGGTCCCAGCGAGATCCGGAAGAGATGAGTTGATCTGAGGCACCCATTTTCCTCCCTGAGTATCTTGTTTTGTGTCTTGCCTCCTTTTCAATTTGTATAAGCCATTAGGAAATAAAAATGCAGGGCTGGGTATTTAGCTCAGTGAGTCCACCACCTGCCTTATAAGCACAAGGGTCCTGGTTCAATCCCTGGTAACCACATACAACAATGCCAGGTGTGGTGGCTCACACCTGTCATCCCAGAACTCGGGAGGCAGAGGCAGGAGGATTGCTGTGAGTTCGAGGCTGAGCTCAGGGCCAGCCTGAACTACAAAGCGAGACCCTGTCTAAAAAAAAAAAAAAGAATAAAAAAGCCTCTTGCTGAACCAAAACGAACAGGACACCTCTCACCACTGCGCAAAATATTACTATGATGTCTCCTTAATTGTTTCCCTGAGGGCATAAATGGTGTTCAAAGGTGGCAGAGTTTATCACTTAGCAGATCAATCCAGCCGCATTCTTGTTTTTTGCTGATTCTGGCTGGACTGCAGTGTACATTGTTGTATGATTCTCTTTAGACACGTTAAAGAAACAAATAAAAGTTGAAATGTCTAGCAATCCAAGATTATTCATATGGTAACATACGCAATGTGTAGAAGAAGAGATAAATGAAGTCAAGGAATATAGTCACAAACACAATGTTGAGTGGAAAATTAAAATATATGCAGTTGATAGACATTCACAGAATGACTCCATAGGTGTAAAGTTTGGCAACGTGCAAAACAATCATATATGACCTCCAGGATACATACCTGTGTCATGGACACAGGAAAGCACAACAATGAACCATACATGCCAAATCGGGACAGAGATTACTTTTGAGGAGAGAGAGGAACTAGGATGCAGAAAGTATGTACTAAGGACTTTAGAAACGCTACCATTGTTTTGTATGTTTAAAAATGTTGAAACAAAAATGACAGAGTTGAGATGTTAAAGAGAGGCAGTTACGGTGGAAGTATTTATATCCTCCTCTAGACTTCCTGTAAGGTATGAACTGTGGAAGCTGATGCCCCAGGGAGTGGGCAACCAGGGCCACATGTGAGGAGCGGCAAAGAGCCCCTGAGACTAGGACTGAAGTTTGATGGAGGAGGAATGTGGTTGGGCTAAAAGCTGGGGCTCCAAAGAATACCTAGCAGGTCATGCTGAGGACTGCGTGGAGAAAAGAAAGTTTCCACAGAGCAGGACAGACCTGAGCTTTTCAGTATGGAGGTTGGGTGGGTTGATGTGAAGCCACGAAGCCAACAAGCCAACCTCCCAGAGACAGGAGGCTCTCAGATCAAGGAGAGGCCCACTTGGAGGTTCAGAAAGACCCTGGAGCAAGAGATGTGCTTCTCTCTTCAACTTTTGTGCCTCTCGCTCTCCTCTCCCTTTCTTTCTCTTCCTTCATTTCGAGACTTCTCCTAACGCTTTCCGTTCCTTTAGGAAGCCCATCAAATACTTCACCCAGGAGCTAAGCTATTTTTAAAAATGAGATGCAACATATTCTGCGGGTTGGTCAGCGGTAATAGTGCCCCAGACTTCCTGTTTCTTTTGTGAATCTTGACAGCACGAAGAGAAGCATTCATTACCTTTTACACAGACTCCCTGGAAGGAACTGATGTTCTTTCCTCCTGAGCTGTAATGGGGTCTCTATAGAAAGAAGCCTCATTCTGCAACAGGCAACCTCTTTTCGTTGCTTTGCAGAGGAACTGCTTTGTGCCAGAGAAGGGCACCAGGGCTTCCAATTTAATAATTTTGAATATCACTGTTGCATTGTATTGTACTCGTTTGCCATCTCTCTTGTACATCTTTAATGACTTCTCTCGCCTTCAGAGAAAGAGGAATAAAAGTGCCTGATCAGAGCTGTCTTCCAGCTGGTCATTCTCTGACTGAACCAGTCCCAGATCCCGCCAGCCTACGAGGACTGAATTGGTGGCAGCGTAGCTGTGTTTTTAGCTTGAACTGGGGCCAAGGGCCTCAGCTGTCTTCTCCATAAAGCAGAGGGCGTTATTTAGAGATCCTCTAAGCCCATTCAGATCCTAAGCTTTTGTGACTCTGCGACTCCCGGGGGCCTAGAGATGAACTGTCATTATTTGCTCATATTTTACGACCATCTGCTGAGTGCAACAGAGGGGATGTTTCAGTACTCAGAGCATCTTAGAGAAAGACGTGTGGCCTGTGACATATTCACCCAAATTTACCTGTGAGATGGACAGAGAGAAAAGAAAGTGAGGCAAATAAACTTGTTAAAAAACTGTGTTTAGTTTTGCCCAGGATAATAAACAGAAAGGCGGAGAGCACTGAAATTGGAGTTCAAACATGACTGATTATTTTTCAAAATCACTTCAGATTCTGCTTCCAGTTTGATCCAAAGGGAGTAATGTTTCTCTCTGAGTTTTCAGGAAACAAATGGGATAGTGGCTTCAAAAGAAGGGAAAGAAAACATTTGATAGTTTAAAAAAGGAAGCAAAACTTATATATAAAGGGGGAAAAGAGATCATGGGGTGGGCAGGGGAATGGGAAAAGATGAGAATTAAGTTGTATCATGTACTGATACAAATTCTCACTGTCAAGTGTGGTCATGGTGAGTATCTAGAATGTACCAATAAAATCAAGTTTTTTTTAAAGGCACTTTCTGAATGGAAACTCTAAACCCACGTAATGCTCATCACCATTAACATGACTGGAATTTTTGAATCAGACTTTTTAGAGTACAGAGAAGCTGCTGGGGACTGGCTCTGGCCCTTGGGCTTTCACTGGCAGTGCTCAAACCTTGCTGCTTTTGGGTGCCTGCCATCAAGCAAGCCAGGGAAAAAAGCTCCCTCAGGTCTGCGGCAGGTTTTCCCAGTAAGAGAGTCCCAGCGCTGTTTTCCCTCTGCAACTGTGCACAAGTCTCTGCTGTAGAAAGAATAAACCTGGAGCTGGGTTAGTGTCCACAGAGCACAGGCCGAGGTCCCACGTCCTGGGTCCGTCCACCTCCTAACTCTGCTAAGGAGCCCTGCATGAGTCCCTCTACCTTGCATTTACTCTCTGAAGCTCCAAGGATTGGACACATATATTCTTAGTATCTCCTTGAGATCTATAATTTTTCTGGTATGAGTTATATTGTGTCCCTTCTCCCCAAATCTGCATTTTGAAGTCCTCTCACCAGGCCTTGAAAATGTAGCCTTATTTGGAAATGGACCCACTGCAGGTGTAATGAGTCATTGTCAGGTGAGGTTATACTGGGCTGGGGTGCATAACAGGGGTCCTTGTAACAAAGGAGAAAGTGGAAGGAGAATTCCACACAGGAAGCACCCTGGGTAAAGGCAGAAGTGAAGGCGGATGCTGCAGAGAAACCAAGAAGCACAAAGCTCACCAGCAAACCATCAAGAGCTCAAGAGACATGGAACAAATTCTCCTTTCCAATCCCCTGAAAAAGTCAATCTAATCAATATCTGGACTTCAGATTGCCCCCAGCCCAGAACCACAAGACCATAAATATTTCTTGTTCATGCCTCCCAGTCCACGCAAATTATTTGATCTGCCCTCATAAACTAACACACCATCAAAGACCATTGCTAGCGATGGGAAAACATGAATATTATTCAGAGGAAAGAAAATTATATAGCTTGTTTACACTTATCTATTTGTGTAAGCTAATCTGTTCGGGTTGCCTGAGAAAGTGGAATTCTATTTTAATCGCATTGGCAGTTAATTTCCTCTTGTTCCCAAAGACTGCCTGAACATCACAATGTTTTGACTCCCGTCTCAAGAAACTTAACACCACAGAAGAAAGCTTACTCACGCTGCCGTAGACAGCCAGGGATGAGCACAGCGTTTGGAAATGGAGCCACGCGCACACGGAAACTACTGTGTTTGCAGAAGACCTCTTGTGGATGCGAGAGTCAGCGTTTTGTCAGCACTTAACATGCTCCCTCCCAGCGCAACCTAAGCAGGTTCAGGGAGGTTGTCTCAAAGATCACATTCTGTTCGGTGCCGTCCCGGTTCCCAGCAGCCAGCTGCACTCATTGATTAATGCAGAGAAAAGAAACGCAGGCATGTGAAAAATGATCTGATTCATCCTACAGTTAAGGACCGGGCATGTTTAATAGGCAGAAGATAATTCAAGAAGCAATCATCTAAAGTTTCACAATGTAGGACCAAAAAAAAAAAAAAGGATTTATATCTATTTCTGATTAATTTTTTTTCTTTTTAATTAGTTATTCTGCTGCAAGGGACATTGCTGCTAAAGACAATTATTAAGTCTGATCTGGGCAGCTAAGCACTAGCAGTTATAAGTTAATTAAATAATGGAGCATTATATGCAAATTAAGTAAGTGGCTGAGGAAGAAGCTTCGGATTGATTTTCTCCTGTTGTGAGTAGGGAAAAAAGGGAGAGAACCAAGTCTCTGCCTCCTTGGGCAGTTTTTATCTTCCTGGTTGGAAGAAAGGAAGAAAAGCTCTTAAAGTTGAAATCAGACAGGAGAAAGACTGAGCTCTATTTTTTTTTTTTTTTTTTTTTTAGACAGGGTCTCACTTTGTGGTTCAGGCTGGCCCTGAGCTCAGCCTCCAACTCACATCACAGCAATCCTCCTGCCTCTGCCTCCCGAGTGCTGGGATTACAGGCATGAGCCACCATGCCCGGCACTGTGGTATGTGGTACTGATTGCTGCTGGGAAAGACAGAGCTCTTAATTCAAAGGTAACACATCAGGGTGAACTAATGAGCCTTTCCCATGACTACTTCCCTGTCTGTTGGGGCTGCTATTATGAGGAATCTGAGGGGAGGCAAATAGGATCATGTTGGAGGGTTTGGTGCTAAATTACATTTGCATAGTTTAAACATAAAAAGATCTTCATAATAGATGGGAACTGGGCTAAATTAGTCTAAAACTCAGTAAAATCAGGTGAAGAATAATGTGCCTTATGTGCCCTGAGCTGGTGATTTCAAAATGGAATGCTCAAGACAGTCCATCAAGGTCCTGGGAAAGAAGGGTATTCCTTGATTTATTTGGCGATTTATTTGGCAGCCGACGATGTGCTCGGTGCTATGCTGGGAACTATGCAGATGATAATGAACGACAACCACAGGTGAAAAGTCTCTGCCTTGGGGATTTTGCATTCAAAAGGAAAGATGGCCAATTCACAGTAAGTACGGACGGTAGGTTCTAGGCTGTTTGTAGAAAGGTGCACAGGGTGTAAGAAACCGTAACAAAGACCAGTGGAGCACCGTGGAGCTCCCAAGAACGGAGACCTGCAACCAAAGGGAGCCGTGATTGTGAACACGGTGTCGGCAGAAATTCAACAGGGTTCTCCCAGCCTTGGGAGACAGAAAGCCACTGCCCATCCCTGGCCCTGAGCCCTTCGACGTCTCCTTCTCCTCTGTCCCTCAAGTCTCCTGTTGATACCTCCCTTGGGTTAAAGACAAGATTACATCAGCTCCAAGATACCAAAAAAAAGGTCAGAGAAGTGGAAGAGGAACTTGTGGAGTAAGAGGAAAGAAAACTCAGTGCACACAGTCTGCAGAAGGAGAAGAACAGCCAGGAGTAGGGCAAGAGGGGCGGGGAGGCCTCCTGAGGAAGTGTTACTGGAACAGAATCCTCAGGTAGAAGATTCTAATCAGGCAGCAGGTAGCTGAGGGAGGTCAGAGACCAGCCAGGAGGTCAGGGGGCGATGTGGAAGGAGAGAGGGTATCGAGTGAGGCTCGGTGTTGGGATGGCGCCCAGGATGAGTGATAGCTAGCCCAACAACTTCCATGTTCGATCCACCAATTAATAGGGCAGTTGCATGGTGGATTTTTTTTTTATTTCCCTTGAGAAGGCCACACCGTCTACAATGTTTGCAGCTGCTGCCTCAGCTGGTGAGAGTGCCAGTCAGTTAAGTGGCTGAATATAATGCAGGCCTCACAGGGGCAAATGAGCTCTGCTGCTCCAACGCCCAGCATAAGAGATTAGCATGATTCCAAGTCGAATCTGAAACAGGAACCCAAACTCAGTCTCCCACTGCCCCTGCTCCAGGCTCACTTCCCAATGGGATGCTCCCAGGCTTTACAAGGCCCTGACGGTGGCTCTCCTAGCCAAGAACTCTCCTCTGGCTTCACCCTGAGGGAACATCGGCAGCCTGTGCCATCCCAGCCACACTGGAGCCCAGCCTCGCTGCCTGTGCCTGAGCGCTTCACTTCCACAGCTCTCTGTGGAAATTTTGACAAAGGAATCAGAGTGTAAGAATTTCAAACACACGTGCAGATCTTCCAACTGTCATTTTCTGACAGGTACTTATGGCTTGATGGGGAGCCGAGGCAGAGCTGAAATCCATTCATGAATGGGCTTGAAAATAGAGTGTAAATGAGACCATGATTAAAGGTTTTGCTACTTCTTCTCCCCAGCTGCAAACTTGAATTTAAGTTGTGTTAGCTGCATTTAGATAAAATGTTAAATTTCAGGAGCAATAGCATGTGTGCTTTAGAATTACACATAACTGTTTAGTTTTAAATTAACACAAAGGCATTAAAAATACCATCTTGATTGTTACATGAGAAAATTATTAAATCATTCATTAAATAATAAATCTATTATCTAATAAATTCAGCTATTTTAATACCAGGGAAAAAGAAAATATGTTGTTCTTATTAAATATGTTGAAAGTATCTTATCCAGAACTATAAAGTACTCAGGTATCACTCATAATGTCATGTGATTTTGTTTTTCCTAATAATTTCCTTTTTCTCTAATTATAAAACAAATATTTACCACTTATAAAAGTACTTTCTTGCATCCCTCAGTGTATCATGAACCTTTTTCGGGGCAAAACATTTATCTTTCCTTTTCTAACACCTGCATATTAGCTCCATTTTTAGTACAGTGTCCTTTTCTTTTTCCCTGTGGAGGACCCTGCGGACATGAGGTGACAAAGCAGGAATGTGTTATGTTGGGGTCCAGCCCCAACATCCCAAGCTGGAGCTCTGGGGACAGATTGAAAGCTGAGCAGCCTGAGGGGTGTGTGTTAGTGTTTGTGGTGAGTCCCAATCTTCAGAGAAATCCCCCCTTGTCCAAACTCAGGTCGATGCAGCTTTCTGGGCCTGTTACTTGAAGTCTTAAAGGCCAAGTACCCCGAGAGCTCGCAGATGGAAGGTGAGTCTCTGCTTCACCCCAAAGCCCCCCAGAGTGAATCTGTGCATGGGGGTCTGGTTTAAAACCATCCTCTTTCCCCTCTATCCTTGAATTTCCTAATCTTTAGTCCTTGTGTTTTTTTCTTCTTGCTTTCTATGGAAGAGACCTGTTCCCTGTCCTCCTAGGAGCCATATGTTAAGATCAGATGTAGTCATTTGTAGTTATTCCATAAGGATTTGCCCAGAGAAGTGTTTGAAAATTCTCAGTGAGGCCGATCAACATTGTCAGAGGTGACTCTTGCATTTTCTAATAACTGCCGAAGTGTGTCACCTGTGCTGTGACCTCCGCACAGTGACACTGCTTAGGGGCCTTTAGTGAAGGAGAAAGTCCATCTATAGGGCCAGGGGCTTCATCGCAAAAGAAAGACATAAGCGCTTTCGCTCCAGCTCCAAAAGGACCCCGTCTCCTATTAAGAATTCAGACTATAATGTCATATTAAGTGAAGTTAAACATCCGTCTGTTTGCTGGGAGAATAATTTCCCTGAGTATAATGTGCTTTACAATTGAGCCAGGATATTTGCACAGTACTAATACAGTCTGCCAAGAGACCCACAAGGTCATGTCTACACCGACGGGAACAGACGCGGTGTTGACAAACCTCAGCGAGGTGAACCTCAGCTTGATTTTACGAGACTTTAATGCATGGCGGCAGGTTGAGCTTCTCCTAGTCTCTGTCCACTGCACAGATAAATAAGGCTCAGAAAGTCTAGGAAGCATCTTTACCGCCCACCTTCGCTTCCATGTGAACAGGCATCCCCCAAATTAAGATTCTGTATTGAAAAGAGCAGAGTGGAACACAGTGAATGCTGCATATTGAAATACTCAGATAACTGTAGTCTATAGGCTGAGCAGGCTGTGCCATTTCCACACCATAAGCCACAGGGAATAAGAAAGGAGAGAGCACGCATTCCAGTATCACCAAAAGAGATATTATGATGAGCGGCAAGAAATAGACACTGTGTGCAGCATTAGAAGAAGAGAGTGTCACATGACGAGGCCAAACGGACTCTGCAGAACATTCTCCAAGGAAGTAACACCCGGAGTCCAGCCCCAGAGCATGAGCGGGACTTAAAAGAGCAGTTGCCGGCGGGACAGCCAGGATGTTAAGGAGAGGGAAACCCGGGGCACTCAGGGAATGGCGGGGCTCCCGCTCCTCTGGAAGCCGAGGTGCATGAAGAAAAGAGAGACAGAAGCCCAAAGCGGGACCAGGGCCAGACTGTGGGAGCTTTGGAAACCCAGGGTGAAAGGGGCCCACGGGCAATGAGAAGCCCCTGAGAGTTCTAGATCCCCAGAGACAGCCTTTGAACAGTAGGCCAAAGTCATTAAGTGACCTTGCTGAGAGAAAGTACAGGTTTGAAGACCTCAGAGACTCTGATGATTATTTTGGGTTAGACAAGAGGCTTACAAGGTGGACACAAGACACAGAAAGCGAAAGCAGGAAAGAACCACCTCGCTCCTGGGTGGTCGGTCTTGGGTGGTCCCTGCAGTTCTGTAGTCCTGCCACCCAAAGGCCTGGTCTTCAGGTCGGTGCTGGCAGCCTGAGAACCTCTCTCATTTGACTCCCTTCTTCTGTGTCAGTTATAATCTCTTTACGTTTTACTTTTCTCACCATCTTTTTTGTTATCCATTTTGTCTTTTTATTCTTTTCTATGTTAGTACATGTTTGCAGTATATAATGATTATATAATCGTGGGGAGTTGGCACAGTACATAAGGCATCTTAATTCTTTCTTTGTTCCTTTCCCTCATCTCTCCTGCCTTCCTCCATCTCTCACTCCTCTTCCCATTTGAAACAGATCTTCTTTACTTCCTATTATCAATCTTTTAGTTTAGTCTTTATTTATATTTTGGATTTGACCTGTTAAAAAAGCCTTCTGATATTTAAACTTGCTTGAATGATTTATTTCACTTAGCATTATGGTCTCGAGGTTCATCCAGGGACCTACAAAGTTCTCAGGTTTACCCTTCTTTGTGGCAGAGTAGTACTCCACTGTGTATAAATCCCAGTTTCTTTGTCCATTTATCTGTTGATCAGAATATAGACTGTTTTCAAAGTTTATCTGTCATATATTTTCACTTGATAAAAATTATAGACTTCTATGGCATACAGCACAATGTTTTAATGTGTGTGTCCATCGTGGACAGGCTAAACTAAGATAGCCAGCATATACATTAGATTACATAGGTTTTTGGGTCTTGTTTTTGGGTTTTCTGGGGGCATTTTGTTTGTCTGTCTGTGTGTTTGCTGTGAGAACACTTAGATTCTATGCTTATAACAATTTTCAGCTCCACACAGTTTTGAAGCACAGTCACTGTTTTGGACAATAGAGCTCTTGAACGTCTTCTTATCTAACTAAAGTTTTATATCCTTTGACCAACATTTCCTCATTGCTGCCTCCCACTCCCCACCATTCTACTATGAGTTCAGCCATTTTAGACTCAATGCACAAGTGAGATCCTGTGTTCTGTGCTGGGTTCACGTCAATGAATGGAGCCTCCTCCGGATTCATCCAAACTGTCTCCAATGACAGGATTTACTTCCGTCATTTTAGGAAACTTTGGATGTGGTGA
>PVIR01043150.1:0-11502 GCA_004026965.1 Petromus typicus | reverse complement strand
CGGGCCCCCTTGGCTGATTTCTAATTCCCCAAAGCCTCAGTTTTCCATGTTAAGTTCAAAGCCTCTCTCTCTTCCTCTCCTTCCCCCTCTTTTCTGGTACAGCGGGTGAACTCATGACCTAGCATTTGCCAGGCAGGCCCAGCACCAGTGAGCGACATCCTTGGCTGTGAGCCATTCTCTTGACAAAGGATTGTTCTGTTCCGTTTTGTTTTTGAGATAGTCTCTGTTTACTACAGGGTGCTATGAACTCTGTGGCAGTCCCCTGCCTCAGCCTTCCCAACTGCTGGGATTACACGTGTGTGCCACCACACTTTGCTTTGACAAAGGATTTTAAAGGTCTTGAGTTGTCTCCTGGAGTTTCAGAAGGAAGGCTGGACTCTCTAGGTCTTAAATCTTATTTTAAAAAAATGACGATAATGATAAATTGAACGTGGGAGAAAATTAACAATGTTTTGTCCTTAGTATGTGCCAGATATGTCCTTGACTTTTTTTTGCCCCTTGTTACTGGAGATTGAATCTAGGGCCTCAGCCATTCTAGCAAGCATTCTACCACTGAGCTACATCCTTCACCCTTTTAAATTTTATTCTAAGACAATCTCGTAAAATGTCCAGGCTAGCCTCGAACTTGTGATCCTTCGGCCTCAGTCTCCCAAGTAACCAGGGTTACAGGCGTGGGCTGCCTGCCTGCCTGTTCCAGGGAGGCACTAAACCGACCACTGGGCTACATCCTCAGCCCTAAAACTACATTCCAGGGAATGCGGAGCCTCGAGTGCTTAGGCCAACCAGTAGAGCACGTCCGTGAGCCAGCTGTTGACGAATTAATACAAACAGCTACTATCTAGCAGACATTTCAGCACGGGCCTCAGCTTGTCATCCCGCGGAAGGGCACACCGTCCACAGGCAGCCACGTTGCCGTTCCTATTTCACGGATGGGAAACTGAGGCTCAGGCTGCAGCCTCTCGGGCAGGGCTGACGTGTCGCCCTTCTTCCCGCAGGTCCCCGGGGAGACGCCGGCGCCGTCTGCCGACCCCGCGCGCCCCCACGCGTGTCCCGACTGCGGCCGCGCCTTCGCGCGCCGCTCCACGCTATCCAAGCACGCGCGCACGCACACGGGCGAGCGGCCCTTCGCGTGCACGGAGTGCGGCCGGCGCTTCTCACAGAAGTCGGCGCTGACCAAGCACGGCCGCACGCACACGGGCGAGCGGCCCTACGAGTGCCCCGAGTGTGACAAACGCTTCTCGGCCGCCTCGAACCTGCGGCAGCACCGCCGGCGCCACACGGGCGAGAAGCCGTACGCGTGCGCGCACTGCGGCCGGCGCTTCGCGCAGAGCTCCAACTACGCGCAGCACCTGCGCGTGCACACGGGCGAGAAGCCGTACGCGTGCCCGGACTGCGGACGCGCCTTCGGCGGGAGCTCGTGCCTGGCGCGCCACCGACGCACGCACACGGGCGAGCGGCCGTACGCGTGCGCCGACTGCGGCACGCGCTTCGCGCAGAGCTCGGCGCTGGCCAAGCACCGGCGCGTGCACACCGGCGAGAAGCCGCACCGCTGCGCGGTGTGCGGCCGGCGCTTCGGCCACCGCTCCAACCTGGCGGAGCACGCGCGCACGCACACGGGCGAGCGGCCCTACCCGTGCTCCGAGTGCGGCCGCCGCTTCCGCCTCAGCTCGCACTTCATCCGCCACCGCCGCGCGCACATGCGGCGCCGCCTGTACATCTGCGCCGGCTGCGGCCGGGACTTCAAGCTGCCCGCGGACGCCACAGCCACCGAGCGCTGCCCGGACTGCGAGGGCAGCTGAGCCGCACCGGGGTGGGAGCTTCAGGCTGCGAGGCCGGAGAGCGGTGCATCGGGTCTGCCTGGTTGCATTAACCGGATGGCCCCTCTCCGGCCCCCGCCTGGACTGGGAAGGGCTGGGACATAAGACGGAGAGCGGCCTCCTGGCGTCCCTGAAGCCGTGCCCATCCCTCGCTGCACCCCTTTGGCCCGTGTTAGTGAATAAAGTACTACCCTCACCCGCCCGTGCCTGTGAGTGGAGTGGGTAGGGAGAGAGGGAGGTCGGGGTGTGCCCCTGGCCTGGGGAGTGAGCCCACAGAGGCGGGCTGGGGAGCGCCCTGGTGGCGGCAGGTTCAGGACCAAACAGCGCTGCGCTGGACCAGGGCGAGCAAGGCGTGGCCGGGGTCAGCACAGCGAAGCAGAGAAACAGGCGCTGCGCTAGATCCAAGTGCTGCGTTATATAAACGCTGTATACTACATCTAAAAAAAATTTTTTTTGGTTTTTTGAGACAGGGTCTTGCTTTGTGGTTCAGGCTGGCCCTGAGCTCAGCCTCCAACTCACATCACAGCAATCCTGCCTCTGCCTCCCGAGTGCTGGGATTACAGGCGTGAGCCACCACGCCCGGCACTGTGGTATGTGGTACTGGTTGCTGCTGGATCTCCACACCCAGTATTGTATGTGGTTACCGGGGATCGAACCCAGGTCCTTGAGCTTGCAAGACGGGCGCCGGAACCACTGAGCTAAATCCCCGGCCCATTAATTTGGGTTTTTTGTTTTTGTTTTTGTTTTTGTTTTTGAGACAGGGTCTCGCTTTGTGGTTCAGGCTGGCCCTGAGCTCAGCCTCCAACTCACATCACAATCCTCCTGCCTCTGCCTCCCGAGTGCTGGGATGACAGGCGTGAGCCACCACGCCCGGCACTGTGGTATGTGGTACTGGTTGCTGCTGGGTGTGGGTCTCCACACCCAGTATGGTACGTGGTGGTTACCGGGGATCGAACCCGGGCCCTTGCGCTTGCAAGACAGGCGCCGGAACCACTGAACTATATCCCCGGCCCTAAAAAAAATTTTAATACGACCAGAGATTGAACTCAGGACCTTGCGCTTGCGAGGCGGCCGTGAGCACCACTGAGCCACATCCCCAGCCCTGTATATTACATTTTGGTACTCAACTTTTTTTTTTTAGTACCGTGGATTGAGCCAGTGCACCTCCAGCCCATAAATGTTTTTATTTTCAATTTTAAGCACGATCTCGTTAAGCTGCCCAGGCAGACTGGAGCTTTCAATCCTGCGTCATCCTTCTGGGTAGCTGGGATCGCAGGCATGCTGCACACCAGGCCTCAGCTCTGGGTTTTTAGTTGTTTTTTGAGACAGGGTCTCCTCCCGAGTGCTGGGATACAGGTGAGTCACCACAGCTGGCACTGTGGTGTGTGGCGATGACCGCTGAGGGGCGTGAGTCACCACACCCAGCTTTGTAATGTTGTCTTGCGCGTGCTAGGCAGGCACCAGAACCACTGAGCTAAACCTCCGGCTCTTAGCTGTTTTTGTGGATGGCAAATAGACACAGCCAGTTAACAGCAGGATAGGACACTGAACAGACGGCTGCGATCCAGTGTCAGCTGAAACTATGATTGAAGCTGGACAGGCCCTGGAGTTTAGAGATGCTTTTGTCAGGAGAAGGCTTGCTTTGGGTTTTGGTGATACTGGAGATTCAACCCAGGCCTTGCGCATGCTACACACCCTGGCCCTTCTTTTGAGACAAGCTCTCCCTAATTAATCATTCCGTTTGGATTTGGACTTGGCTCAGCCTCCTTAGTATCGAGATTACAAAACCGAACCACCATGTCATTTGTAAACTGAGTCTCAAAGGTCAAAACAAAGTTGGGATTAAGGAGTTAAGGGCAGCGACTCTAGAACTTCTTCCAAGCCTCAGATGTCCCAAAACAGTGTGGGGACAGGTTTGGCTGGACAGAAGCCATTCTCCGGAAGCCAGGGGAATGGACCTCAGGCAGTCAGGAACTCAGGAGGGATCAGGAAGGATAGATCTGACGTTAAGGAGCTGGAGTTCAGTTAGCAGGTGCCCAGCCTTAGGCAACAGGTAAGTGGTATCAGGGTCACTCAGGGCCTGGACGGGGACAGAGGCTGCCAGGAGGGTGTGCTGGGAGTCAGGAAGCTGGGGCAAACTGTCTGTGATGTCATGTCCAGGGCAGGTATCAAGAGGTCGCCGAGGGGTCTCCCGGCAAATCCGGAGCAGCTTCCTTAAGTGGGAGAGCTCAGCTGCCAGGGGCTGCCCAGGGAGGGCGGGGCAGGGGACCCAGAGGCTGAGCAAACCTGGGGGATGCAGACAGCGCTTCCCAGCTGTTGTAAAGAGCAGGACAGTGGTTGAAGCTGGTCTTCAGTTAAAAGGGAAGGCTGAGAAGTGCTGTATGCACCACTGGGTACGGCTAAGAAATCAGCTGGGCACACCTGGAACCCCAGCTGCTCAGGAAACAAGGCTGGAAGATGGCACAACCAGCCCGGGAAAAATAACAAGATCTTGGAGATCCCAGCACTCCAGGGGGGCGTAAGTAAGGAAAGAGGATCACTGTGAATTTTACACATTATATGTGAGTCCAAGCTGGCTGCATAGTGAGACTCTCTAAAATTTTAAAAAAAAAAAGGGCCGGGAGTTAGCTCAGTGGTTCCGGCGCCTGTCTTGCAAGCGCAAGGACCTGGGTTCGATCCCCGGTAACCACATACAATACTGGGCCTGGAGACTCACCCCAGAAGCAACCAGTACCACATACCACAGTGCCGGGCGTGGTGGCTCACGCCTGTCATCCCAGCACTCGGGAGGCAGAGGCAGGAGGATTGCTGTGATGTGAGTTTGAGGCTGAGCTGAGGGCCAGCCTGAACCACAAAGCGAGACCCTGTCTCAAAAAAACTTAAAAAAGGCTATAGATTTAGCTCAGTGGAGCTGCCCCTTGCCTCAGAAGGGCAAGATAGTGAGTTTTAACCCTGGTACTGAAAAAAAATCCCTTAAAAAAGCCAGTAAAGGAAGTGCCTTATTTTACGGACCCAGAGGCAGCAAATTAATGACCTGTGAATCCTTGCGCGTTTTGTTTCTGGAGAGCTGAGGATCAAATGAGGCTTTGCAGACACCGGCCAAGTGTGCCCATGAGTACACCCCAGACCAAGCCAAGTCGCTCTCCTCTCCCGTGGTCCAGGTACATCCAGCTCTTTTATTCATCTGACACAGGGTCTCTCCGAGTTGCCAAGGTGCTTGAGCTGGGCCCAAACTTGCCCTTCTCCCAGGCTGCCCCCGGAGCAGGGACTGCCCACGCACGCTGCCCTCCAGGTTAATGGCAATGCAGCTCAGACACCCAGAAGTTGCACAAGGTCACACGACGGGTACGGGCTGCACAGGGAAAGACCCCACAGACTTCTATCAGAAAGAACGAGGCATGGGCCTAGGCAGGGGGCGGCCTGTTCTCTTCTTTATCCAGGGCCCCAAGAGGGGAGTGAGTCCTATCCCGCTCTATTATCAGAGGCCTGGCCACGAACTGTGACCGATCCCTTAATCGAGGCCCTAAAAGCTTTCGAGTTAAAAAGACAAACATGGTAACTAGACACTTAGCAACCAGTGCGTGTCTTGCACAACCCTGAACCTCTGATGATACTTAACCCTTACCACTCCACCAGGTAAGTACTATTCTCATTTTACAAGAGGATGAAAGTAACAAAGATGAAGAAAGGTGAACTGATTTGATGAATATCTCGTCTACTTTACAAGTATCTGAACTCACAGAGCCTGGCTTTAGACTGTGGTGTTTGTTTTGTTTCTTCGTACTAGGAACTGAACCCAGTGCTTCAGGCAAGCTGGGCAATCCCTCTACCACTGAGGTACGTGCCAGCCTATCTGGACCCTGTGACAGCCTCCGGCCTCCTTTACAGGTCCACGAGGGCACAAGAGGTAGATGAGATCCCACAGGAATTTACTAGGAACTGGCTTTCTCCCTGCAGTAGGAGGTCCGGCAGAGAAGTGGAAGGACCCTTTAACAGCCTCTGTTGCAGTAACGCGTCCCTGGCCACCCAGGAAGAATCTGGAAGTTGCTGCCCATCAGTGTTTTATTAGGAAGCATATCTTCTGAAGGCGCCCAGGCCTCCAACATCCGCAAGCGGGGCCCTTCGGCCCATGACTCGTTCTGAAAGGGCCAGAACAAGTTCCACAGCAGACCCACCTTCTGCTCTCAGCTGCTGTGCTGAGCTGCAGGTATCGAGCTCTGGCTTGTGGCTCGGTCCCCAGGTCCCAAAGCCCCCTCTTCAGAGCTGTCGCTCTGAGGCAAGTCTGTGTACTTTCGAGCAGAGCCTCGGGACAAATGGACGGGGTAACGCTGGCGGTTGGTACCCATTTTGGAGAGCACAGCTTGGGGCAGATCCACGTGGCAGCGCGCTGCTAATGCCACCAAGTAGATGAGGACATCGCTAAGCTCCTCTTGCAGGGCTGCCCGTTCCTTCGGGGTCCAGGCTCGGGGTCCAGGCTCTGCATCAGGCTTCCACTGACTGGGAGAACACAAGACACACACTAGCTAGGACAGCGGCTCCTTTGCTCAGGAGTGGCTCAGTCCTTGCAGCAGTGAGCACCACCTCCCAGAAAGCTCCTCCGCAGACAACACAAGCCAACAGGGCCTGCGATGAGTCCCCGCAGTACCAGCTAGACCTCAGTCTCCACCTGAGCCGAGGAGCAGCCAAGTCACCTGCTCACCAAGCTTTCCACCCAGTTCCTCTCATGTCTAGCCTGTCACTGCCGCTGAAAATCAAACCTGATCGGGGCTCACAATCCCCACCTAAAGCACTGTGATGTTTCCTGCCTTGCAGAGAGGCCAGCTAAGACAGGGCCTTTCATTCCCAGCTCCCCCTGCGTCCAGTGTTTTCCTCCGCCAGCTTCCGCCTTCTTAGTCAGCCCTGACATCTTTACTCAAAAACACAATCCTCAGGAACCTTCCTTCCATTACTTTCTCATATTTTTCATTTTCCTCATAAAACTGGTCACACTGCCAGATCTTCAAAGTCAGTTTCCGTATTTCTCATCGGTCTCCTTCCACTGTGAACTCCAACTGCCCGTCTGAGCCCTCGTCTCTATTCTGACTGACAGAGGGTGCAGTGGATGGTAGTCCACCTGGGCCGGACCAGCTGCCCTCACTCGCCCCAGTGCCTGACCTGGTCTAGGCCTCCCCTGGCCTCGGTGCCTCAGTCCTCCTGTGGCACAGTCCTCTCTTCCAGCCGCTAGAGTCTGGTCAGGTCTGTCTCAATCACCCCAGTCGTGGCTCTCTGGGTCTGCATCCCCCCCCCCAATCCCCATCCCTCACCTCAGAGGTATCTACTACTTAAGATGCACTGGGCACCTGGAATACACCAAGGAAACAGATACAAAACCTTTGGGAAGCTGACACTGGAGGAACGTTGAATTTTCCCTTATGTAAGCTGCTCTCTCTTCCCTCACCACATTTGGAAAACTAGTTCTCCCTGTGCAGGTCTTCTAAAAGGTATTTTATTTAGCTCCAGAAATGATGTCATCACTTTTCTTCCTTTCTTTTTTTTTTAAGTTTTTTTGAGTCAGGATCTTGCTGAACTATAGCCCAAGTTAGCCTCGAACTCACAGCAATCTTCCTGCCTCTGCCTCCCAAGTGCTGAGTGCTGGGATTACAAGCGTGAGCCACCACGCCGGGCTTTCTTTTCTTTTTTTTGAGACCGGGTCCGCCCAGGTTGTGTTCAGTTTTGATCCTCCTCTCAAGAGCGCTGCCATTACAGATGACTCCTTCAGCGCCCCGCGTCTGCTCTGTCGGCTTCGCCTGCTTTGCCAGGAGACTGGGAGTCTGTCCTACAGGAGGCTGGCACCGTGCGTCCCCTGTCTCCGCAGCACCAGGCATAAAGCGGAGCAGTGAGGAGGGAAACCGAATCCAGAATGCTTAGGAGCAAAGAAATGCTTCCCCCTCCCACAAAACCTTCCCTCTACTCACAAAAGTTCTGCCAGCTCGCCCACTTCCCCCACCAAGGCCAGGAGGAGACTGCGAGGCTGATGGAACTGGTCCCAGTCCCTCTCGGCCGCAAATTCTGCATGGAGGCGTCGGCTGGAACAGAAACAAATGGTAGGCGCCCGAGTCAGGGGCGATGCCGGGCTTGTCCACATCACAGTGGTGTGGCAAGCGGGCGTGGGACCCAGGGATTCTGCGACTCAATCTGCAGGCGACCCGGGGCAAGCGGTTTCTTCATTCCGTCCGCCTCTTTACTAAGGCCCTGCAGACTTCACCTTCTAACATTACGCGGCCTCCTGCGCATTCAAACCCCGCGCATCCTACACTTGTCCTAAGGCAGCTCCAGGACGTCCTCCAGCAAGCAGCAAAGGCCGTGCCCGCGCGCGCATTTTTTCCGCCCCGCAGCAGCACCTGCTCCCGCAGGGCATAAAAGTGGCAGGGGACTCCCGCCTCTCCTCGGCGGGACCGAAGGGTGGTCCTAACATGCTCGCCGGACCCCTAACTCCCCGGCCTCGGCTGCGCTGTCTGCGCCCGTTCTGTGGCTGAGGAGACCTGGAAGACTGACGAGGGACCTTCCCAGCGAGACAGAAAGGGCCATCTCCCCACACACCTCAGGCTGGACAAGCACTACTTACATGTCCTCCAGCGTCGGCTCCGGGCTGAACCTGAACGAGCCGGCAGCAGCAGCCCCGTCGCTCCTGCCCTCGGAGCCAAGCGCATCCTCTCCGCCGCGGGACATGCCGCGCGCCAGCCGCACCCGCGCCTCCACGCCGCGCGCCGCGCTCGGAGCCCGCCTCCCGGCCACCTGACCAATCACCGGCCTCCTGCAGTGTCCCAGGGGGCGGGCCTCACGGAAATCCTCACGAGAAGAGGGAAGACCAATCACCTACGTGAATTTTGCTACGGCCCGCCCCCCGCCCGAACTGGACCAATCTGAGGGAGCTTCAAGCGTTTTGTACTTTTGTCCTTTTAGTTCTTGCTCCTGGGCCAAACTTGTTAAAGGCAGAGGTGCCGTTTGACCCATGCGAGAGACTAGAGCAGGTGGCGAGGAGAGCACGGGCACGTCTCCTCTCTTGGCTGGATGGCATCGAAGCGAAATGGCTGACGGGGAGGAGGAGTGTCTGCTAGGTAGAAAATTCTATGCGTAGAGGGCCCTGAGCTAGATCTTTTTGGGGGAAGGAGGGTGCGGGCTGAGGACTGAACCCAGCACTTTCGCAGTTAGCTACAGTCCCACCCTTTTTATTTTTGTTTTGAGATGAAGAGTCCCACCAAGTCGCCAGATTGCCCAGGCTGGCCCCTTGTAGTCCTCATGCCTCACGCTCGGCTAGGTGCTAAGTCTCGGGGGTAGGAAGGCTGAGAATCGTCTGGACGACCTTCACACCGTGGGGAGGAAGCGGGAAAGGATGGAGCGTGGTCGGGCAGGACCGGGACCCACAGCCCTGAGTTCCACTCTGGCTTCCCTCCCAGGCCGTCGCCTGTGGTTGAAAGGAGTTGATCCCGCTCCTTTGTCCTGAAGAAAGGAATGATAAAAGTCACCTCGTCCTGCGTGCAGGCGAGTCCAACACTTGACCAGATGTGGTCTGTTGCAGGCTCTATCTGCCCATCTGCGCTCTCCCGTGGGCCCCACTCAGTCTCATCACTACACACGGGAACCCCAGCTTGCTCACATGAGAAAATGCAGGAGGTGATGAATCATAAATTTAATTTCATATCGGAGAACCTCTGAGTTCTTGACGTGGGGGAAGAAGAGCACAGGTCTTTGTGAAGCCCAAGAACAGTTTTAGAATAATTTATCATTGTACTAATCAGTCGCAGTTCTGGGAGCTTAGAGAGTCTTACATTTTGGCGGACGCAAAAGAATAAGAAAATGGGAGAGGACAGATTTTAGAAATTAAGGACCCCGTATGGGGCTAGGGTACAGCTCGGGGGTGGAGCTGGTGCTTAGCACGAAGGTTGAGGTGGTGGAGATTGAATCCCCAATATCAAAAATGTAAAAATCCCAACCTTATGGCACTTGTAGGTACCGTGTATATACTGGAGACTAGATTCATAAGCAACAAAGACACACACAAAAATTCAACACAGGGTTGTTTAACAGAATGTGTACATCAAGGGATATTTTAACAACGGTTATATAGTATTAGCATCTAAAATTGAATGTAAGCCAGAGAAACAAGTTTGGATTTATACCAGAAATGGGGATTTATTACTGAGTAAGAGTACAGAGTATCTCCAGTGTGCAGCAGGATGTCAGGAAGGAACTGGACTGGGGTTGCTGATTTAAGCATTTTAAGTGTTTGATCCACAGCAACCATATGGAGTTCTACTATGAGGTCATCTTAATATTAGTAGGTTGGGCCGGGGAGTTAGCTCAGTGGTTCCGGCGCCTGTCTTACAAGTGCAAGGACCCGGGTTCGATCCCCAGTACCCACGTACCATACCGAGCGTGGAGAGTCACACCCAGCAGCAACCAGTACCACATACCACAGTGCTGGGCGTGGTGGCTCACGCCTGTCATCCCAGCACTCGGGAGGCAGAGGCAGGAGGATTGCTGTGACGTGAGTTGGAGGCTGACCTCAGGGCCAGCCTGAACCACAAAGGGAGACCCTGTCTCAAAAAACCTAAAAAAAACCACCCTAATATTAGTAGGTCATCTCCATTTTATAGATCAGAAACTGAGAATAGGGCCAGGGATTTAGCTCGGTGGTTCCGGCATCTGGCTGGCAAGCGCAAGTTCCCGAGTTCCATCCCGGTGACCACATACCACAGTGCCAGGCGTGGTGGCTCATACCTGTAATCTCAGCACTCCGGAGGCAGAGGCAGGAGGATTGCTGAGTTGGAGGCTAGCCTGGGCTACATAGTGAATTCAGGGCCAGCCTGTCTGCAAAAAAAAAAAGAAAAAAAGCAACTGAGAATAAGTAACTTACCAGATAGAGGACCATGAAGTCAGGTTTCAAATTCAGGCAGTTTGACTTCAGATTCTGATGTTAGCACTTATGCAACAGCTCCTGAAATGATAACTACTATGGGGGAATTAAATGTGATACATATGTACCAATAACCCAAGATCAATGATTTATTGTGTATCACAAACATAGACTAGTAAAGAAGAAAACCAAAACACTGGCAAGCACGGTGTCATTTGCCTGAAATTCCAGCTACTCTAGAGATTAAGGAAATCAGAAGTTCAACTACAACCTGGAAAATTTAGCAAGATTCTGTCTCACAAACACCACTTGCAATACACTGTGGAAGGCGGGTGACGACATGTGGCTCCACGCCTGAGTAGATTGCATGGCCCAGGAAGGCTGTAGAAAGAAGTCTTGGCTAACATGCTCAGTTGTCCTCTCCCCTCCTCTGGCCTGTTTGTGTGTTAGTTTTTTGAGACAGGGCCTCACTATGTAGTTCAGCCTGGCTTGCAGTTCCATCTGGCCTCAGATTCAGGCACTCCTCCTGCCGCAGCCTCCTCGACGCTGAGGTTTCAGGTGTGCGCCACCGCGCTCCACGTCTGCCCTCTATTCTGGAAGAGTGTTTCTCTTCTCCACTTGTTCCGTCTTCTGAAATGGTCACCATGGGCCCACTGCCTATGGTCACACGAGTGAGTATGTGACCTCGATCTTGACAAAGAAAAATTACAGGAAGTGTGGAAGGAAGAGAAGACTTTCAAAAAAGGTCTTAGTCCTTTTTTATAAGACAGGATAAGGCTGGGGATGTGG
>PVIR01043149.1:0-11891 GCA_004026965.1 Petromus typicus | reverse complement strand
ACTGAGCTAACTCCCCGGCCCCCATAGCTGGGGTTTCTTATGAAAGAGAAGCCATGTGATATTTAAGCTTGTGGGTCTTATTTATTTCACGTAAACTTGTCACTTCAAGGTGCATCCGTTTTTCTTCATTTCCCTCAATTCAATATTTATCCTTCTTTGTGGCCGAGTAGCGCTTCACGGTGTGTAAGTACGACATTTCCCTTATGCCTTCATCTGTTGCTGGACATATAGACCATTTCCACGGCATAGCATTAGAGACTCTTGCTGCTATAAACATGGGTATGTATGGATTGCTGTAATCTGGTGTCTGTCTTCAATGCTTGCTGGAAGATATTGAGAAGAGGAAAAGCTGGGTCAAATGGAATTTCTAGTGGTAGTTTCTGAAGAGTCTCCATACTAATTTCCTAGTGGTTGCACTAGTTTACATCCTACTCGTGATGGAGAAGTGTTCTCTTCTCTCTGCGGCCTTGCCAGCATTTGCTATGGCTTGTTTTTTGATGATGGCCATTCATTCTGGGATAAAATGGGATCTGTGTTTTTTTAATTTGCATCTCTGTAATGGCCAGTGGTGATAAATACTTTTTTGTATAGTTTGACCACTGGTACTTGTTTTATGAAGTGTTTATTCATTTGTTTGCCCATTTTTTAAACATATGGGGGTCTTTCTATCATTTGTTTTAAAAAAAAATCAAAGGGAAAATGATGCCAGGACTGTGTGTGGCAGCGCAGAGCAGAGGGCATGACAGCCAACGGCCTGGACCCAATGTCAGCTTCCTAGGTGCTGTAATGGGAACACACTCTTGGCAGCTTGAAGCAAACTGATCTTTCACAGGTCTGGGGCCAGAAGTGCAAACTCCTGGTATGGGTAGGAGTCTGCGCCCTCTGCAGTTTCCGGGGGAGAATCCTCCCTGCCTCTCCTTCCTGGAAGTTCGAGCACTGTCAAGGGTTATACCCAGATGTTGTTCCCTGAGTGCCTTACAGTGATCTCACAGGCTGGCCTTCTGGAGGACAACAGAGTGATGGAGACCTCGCACTGACCTGATGCCAGGCGGGGGTCTGGTATGAAATGGCACCACTGGGAGAGTGACCTGGAAGGGTTATCTCCCTCCCTCCAGCTCCTCCTTCTCTCTCTGCCTCCTTTCTCCCATGCCACAAGCAGCTCTCCTCTGCCAGGCCTCTCTTCCATGCTGCCCTGCCCTGGAGCCGGCTGACCATGGACTGAACTTCTACAAACCGTGAGCCAAATAAACCTTCCTCCTTAGAGCTGTGGAAATCAGGTATGTTGTTCCAGCAATGAGGGAAATAACCAAGGAGGCATTGCTGGTCTGTTTATCACTGGGTCCAGGCCCACCTGAGAGTCCAAGACCATCTCAGCAGCCCAAACTTCCCCAAGGATAGTCACACTCACAGGTTGCAGGGGTCACCGAGTGGATGGACATTCAGCCCCTACAACTGGGAAGTTCTGAAGTGCCCCAGGTAACCAGATCCGGGTATCCACCTCTTCCTTCTGTCCTCCCCGCATAGTGCCAAGATTTCCAGGGCAGGTTTTGTGGTTCATCTTGCCTGATGTTTGCTGAACCTTTAGCCAACGCATCTGTCCACCAGGCAGGGAACACGGGGAAGGAGCAAAATGTCCAACAGAGCCGAGCAGACAAGAGGCTGGCCCTTCCCATCAGAGGCCAGTGGGTCCAGTTGCGTTTCCTCCAGTTGAATCACGTCATCAGTACCTGAGGTAATGAGCTGCATCTTGCAGTCACTGCAACAGAAGGAAACAGAACCAGAGGCCTTGGGAGGCCCATCCCAAGTGTGTCCCGGAGCTGTGCGAAGCAGGACACAGGGCTGCTCAAGGCCTAGGTCTGTACGAACCACCGGGTGCTGTGGCATCTGGGACAGGAAAAGAATGGGTCCTTTCTTCTGCCAATGTTTGTCAGTGTTTGACTCCCCTGCACTGACGTTGGGTGGCATCTCTCTAGGGTTGGTGGCATGTGCTTTGAGCTTTCATCTATTATTAGTTATGCTCATTGGTATGCTTCAGTATAATAATGATCATACTCAGCACAAGGAATTTGAACCTGTACGTGATCTGTCTTAATCCTTCTCTCTCCTCATTCCCTCGTCTTCCCTTCAACCTCTCTTCCCTTCCTTATCTAGTTTGAGTAATCTCCACACTGATTTCCACAGTGGAAAAACCCCACAAAAGACTTTTGGATATAATAACCAAATTCAGTCACTTATCTGGATACAAAGTTAACACTCAGAAATCAATATCCTCTACAAAATCTCTCTGAGATGGAAATTATGGAAACCACACTTTTCATAATAACATCAAAAAATGAAGTACTTAGAAATCAGTCTAGCAAAGGACATAAAAGATTTTTTTGCAGGACTGGGGCTCAAACTCAGCATCTTGCACTTGCCAGGCAGCCAGTGCCAATGAGCTACTTTCCTGGCCCTAAAATAAAAGAGCTTTGCATTGAAAACTATCGTACTCTGAAAAAGGAGTTCAAAGAGGATGTCAGAAGATGGAAAGATATCCCTGCTGTTAGGTAGAAAGAACCAACATAGTGAAAATGGACATACTCTCAAAATTGTCATACAGATTTAATGCAATCCGGACCAATATAACAATAGCATACATCATAGAATTAGAGAAAACAAGGCCGGGGATTTGGCTCAGGGGTTCTGGCACCTGTCTTGCAAGCGCAAGGGCCCGGGTTCGATCCCCGGTAAACACATACCATACTGGGTGTGGAGACTCACACCCAGCAGCAACCAGTACCACATACCACAGTGCTGGGCATGGTGGCTCACGCCTGTAATCCCAGAACTCGGGAGGCAGAGGTAGGAGGATTGCTGTGATGTGAGTTTGAGGCTGAGTTTAGGGCCAGCCTGAACCACAAAGTGAGACTCTGTCTCAAAAAAACCTGAAAAAAAAAAAATTAGAGAAAACAACACCGAAATTTAATTGGAAGCAGAAGACACAATTTTGGGCAACAAAGACAAGACAAAGACATCACAATCCCTGACTTTAAATTATACTACAGAGCTACTATGATAAAAACAGAATTGTACTAGCAACACCCCCCCATACCGCACCAGACCCAAGGATCAATGGAACAGATTAGAAGATGCAAAAACAACTCCAAATGCACACCAGTCACCTTATCTTTGATGAAAAGGCCAAACACCTTCACTGAAAGAAAGACAGATAGAGAGCCATTCATTATAGAGTTGCAAATCAAACACGTTGTTGGCTACATCTGAGTTTCAAACATATGAACTTTATTTGCTGTGTATCTGAACTTCAAATGTTTTTGATTCTTGAATTTCACCAGGCAACCCCAGACAACTAAGAAAGCAGGGTTTTTGAGCAAGATAGTCTTTTACATCTGAGTATCCAAATATCTTCAGGTTAAGTGGAAAGAAGAGGTTTTGGATTCCCACACTGTGAGTCTCCAGTGTGGGTGCTAAAGCTTCTAAGAATAGAGCGTTATAATTAATCTGTTCTAATTCTGCAGCATCTTTAAAAGTTCCAAATGAGAATGAGGGTCCAGCCTTCAGGAGAAATAGCCATGCGCAGCAGCCAGGCTCTTGGCACTGCCCTCTCTGGCCTCATGACTCATTTTCTCTACAAAGCATTATTGGCATTTGCGATGCTTTGTCTCCAAGAACAACTTAACCCCTGGCAGCAGAAGCCTCGGGTAAGGAGTACAGACTGGTTTTCTGTGCTGTGAGGTGACCGCGCTGGCGAGCTCTGCCCTCCGCTCCCGAGGGCTTCCTGAAGGCGGGGGGGGGGGGGGAACTGGGGCAGTCGATACCACTGGAGGGAAAAGAACACACAAAGTTAAACAAACGATCGTCTCACTGATTTGCATGCCACATCAGGAAAAGGGAGCAAGAGCTCCTGCTCACTGATTTTTAGAAGGTGTATAATTGCAGCCAAAATGGAATGGTCTAGAAACAAATAAAAATAAAAATGAACCAAGAAAAAAGCCACTCACCTTGAGATGGCACTGAGCAACTGTCCATACAGAGTCACTGCCCACGTCGAGACCCACAGTCAGAGAAGGGTGGCAAATCCAAGGGCAGGGATGATTTTAATGGAAAATTGCTCGTCCACAAAATTGTAATAGACTCTGCATGTGCTTACAAGTCCATTTAAATTCCACAGACAATTACATTAGGTCAGATTTCTACTTTCCAAAAAAAAATTGTATTTCCATGAAATGTTCATGTCACAGAGACAGGACACCCGCATCCCTCTCCTTGTGGCTTTGGATACATTTGTACCACGACAATAACAGCTCTGCGATGGAATGGTCACCTGACCTGCCGGAGGGCAGTGGTCCATCTCCGCCACCTTATCTGTCCACTCTGGTGTCCTTTCCTCCTTTCCCACCACAGTGACCACCAACATTGGGTTTTTCTTGCATAAGAAGGGAATGGGTAGACAGTTTGGATTGCAATTAGTTTAAGAGGACCTTAGTGATCAAGTGTGACTCACAAAGAATAATGTCATTAACCTTTTTGTTTATGCTATCCTTTTTGTTAGTGACTGCAGGTAATTTCCCAGTCACATGAGGCTACGGTTTCCTTTCTGAGGTTGCACCTCACAGAGACTGGTCCATGAGGTCGTGTCTGGTGACAGCTCGTGCATCAGTCGTCTTAGAACGCTGGACTAACAGAGCAGTGTTTGGGCAGGAGAAAGGAGCCAGGACACCAAATTCTGTCCCCAAGCAACTGGCAGAGTGTGGATTCAGAACACTGGGACTCACCCTCATAGGTGTGGGAGGACTGCGCCTGAGAGTGTCTGTTTCCAAAGCTGGAGGGAGTGTCTCAGAAAGAAAAAGAGAGAGGATGGAAGAGCCAGGCAGAACACTGACGCCTGCCTCCTGGTATTTTTCTAGCACTCACCCAGACTGAAAACATTTCACAGCCATCCGCTAGCATCGCGCTTTCCGTGTCGTGATGACCGGCCAGTCCGAGATGCCTCACACTGCTGACTTCGGAGACCTCCAACGACACACAGGTATGGAATGCCAAGGAAATCAGAACCTGCAGCAGTTTTCATTCCCTGAATTCTCATTTGTCCATTTCCTCACACAGTAGAGATTGGGAGCTTTATTTTTTATGAGTTTTTTCTTTGCACAATTGGCAAGTGCTGGCATTTTAAATATGTTTGATAAAATAATTAAAAAACTGAGGCTGAATCCTAAAGAGGTTTCTGACCTAGTTCTTCAGTACTTTTGTCGTTTTGTGGGTTCGGTGCCAAATTGACTCCAGCCTGGATCTTAAAGAAGCCAAGGTCTAAGCGTTGATGGGTGAATAAAATTCTTCCAGAGGCTGCGCACACTTCTTAGCCCTTCAGATTTCCTAGGCAGTCTTCATGAAACAAGCGAGATCACCAGAAGACTGTAGGTCCTAGAGCGGAGCCTCTAGTGTGTGCTGTGTCTGTGCGTGAGGACAACAGGAAGGTTTGGTTTCTTCCTGGTTGTTTTTGTAGCACTAGGGATTGACTCCAGGGCCTCGTATGTGAAGCAAGATTTGTAGCACTGAGTTGTGCCCTTGGTCAGACATGGTGAAGTTTAACGAAGCCTGCTTTGTTAGGGCTGCTGTTGATCTGCATCCTAAGGGCAGCAGAAATCCTTATGATAACAATAAAGAGATGCGTTCTGCACCAGTAGTCTAATTACCAGAGGCCCCTGCAGTGAGTTTTGATCTCCTGCTCGGTACTGTGACACCTGGAGAGAAAGACATGGAGACAGAGTTAAAGAGATGGATACAGGGAGCCAGGGTGGCCAATGCTCACGAAGCCAGAGCTGTTGATATTTATTGGTGACATCCTAGTCAGACTGAGGCAGAGGAGTGAGAAGGAGATGCTACACTGCTGATGCAGGCAAGGCTTGCAAAGGAGGACACGACACTTTCCTGGGTTAGGGACAGAACAGACAAAATGCAGGCTGCAGTCAGCAGCTAACCTGATCTTTTTTGTGAAGAGGTTTTAACTTGGGGAACGAAATTTGGGTGCTAGTTGCTCTGGCCTGGTGTGTTGCACTTAGCCAGACTCACCTCTATCCACAAGTCGATTGCAGTGCTAATTCCTAACAGCCTGCACAATGCACAGCCTGCTTCAAACACAGTCAGTAGGGCGGATCCCACACCCAGAACCACCTCCTCCTCCTTGTAAATATCAAGATCAAGGAGGCCGGGTGGAGACCGTCTTGACCCGCTGCAGCAGGTCTGGGAGATGTCCCTTGTCCCCTGTGGACTGGCGCACGTCACCACCTCTCCCTCTGCTCCCAGACACACCCGGTCCCTTGAAGCAGCATCCCGACAACCCCATGGTCCAGCATGACTCACCTCCTGGGCTGTGGTCCTGAAGGTTTTTCCTCGTGCTCCTCCTGAGGTATTGGACACTCAAGTGGTTTTGCTTCCCCAGAAGGTCATGAGGTTAGTGATCCAGGCCTCCACATAAGAGCAAGACACTGGCACAATCCCAGAAAGAGCAGGGTGTCCATGAGACAGTGAAGGGAAAAGGCAAGGATTAGAGGAGGCGGCTGCTGTGTCGCGTTGCTGTTTCCAAGTGGGGATTTCTGAGTCTCCCAGGCCCGGGCTGCCCTCTGACATCTCCGTGTGTACAGCAGGCAAACTTCTTTGTTTTTCATTCTTTCAAGACATGTAATGTTCAGACGAATCGCTTCACGGACTGTGCCTCCTCCTTTGACCATATCCCCCTCAGGATTCTGTAACTGCTGGAGTGTGCCAAAAAACACTGGGTTCTGGTCTGGCCATACTCTTCCCACAGCAGGACTGGCTGACAGTAAGGACAGGCTGGGTGTTAGTTGCCAGAGGTGTAAGTTTTTAACCCCAAAGCAATGCCAACTTTCCTGTACACTCTTCACAGGAACTTTAGGTTGATTTCTGTCTAGCCTCTGAGAAAGCTTTGGTGTTAAGGTTAGACCCTGACACCAGAAACCAGGCAGTAGAGAACATCTTAGGGATTTGATTCTGTGCTGCTGCCATTTCCCAATACAGTGGATGCGCCGACTGGCACCACTTCTGCATCTACCTTCACTGTGTGTTGCAGGTTTCCCTTCCCTAGATCCCAAGTAACTCGAGACTAAGAAACTGCTGAGTATACAGTACTTCTTATTGCATGATTTGCCAGAAGTTCACTCAATATCCAACTGAAATACCCAAAATAAAGGCTCACAATACTTAAAAACTTTTCTTTGCTGAGTAGTATTATGAATTTCTTTGTTCCAAGTTCAAGTTTATAAATATTATGGTTACCAGAGATGAATGAGAGACCGTCTGTCCTGGAGAGAACCATGTACAGATGAGGACATGGAGGACCTCCTCTAACTTCATAGAGAGAATGTACATTGCAATCAGCAATTTGCACTGCAGATGCTGTAAGTCAACCAGAGATGGTCCCTGGTGATGTTCAGAGAGGCAATGGGGAAACCTTTGCAGAGAAAGCTTTAATTTTCTTAACCAACCGACAGAGATATTTAACCTGATTATCTAGGTCATTTCTCACAGTCAGATAATTTTACACCCTGAATAAAACCCAACCATCTTGCTGATCCTTATCTGAAGACTATGAAAAATGAAATCATATTTTACTGTATAAGTATTTACTTAGATAAATGTCTCTTTTATGGCTAATCTTGCTTTCATTTTTGCATTCAAGACCAACTCCAGTCTGTTGGAAATGGTGCTGTCATCCTAATAGTTTATGCACAACAGATATTAACAGACCACTAGATGGCAGTGAGCAGGCATGGAAAGTAGGTCAACCAGGAAGACGTCCACGTAGTCAGTAGAGGCACAAGAGTAGTAGGCTCCTGTGGGTCCCTGATGGGTGCTGAAGCTGTTGTTTATAAGTCAGATGACCGGGGAGCAGAAGGAGACCCCGCAGAGAACTTACCCAACAGGCCCACAGTCTACAGCTCATTCGAGAATTTCAGAAATATTTCAAGACTCTACCAGGCCTCAGTTTCCCCATCATGATAATAGCCATAATAACTCCTCCTTCTCAGCACAATGAGAACCAAATGAGATGCCCTGCAGAGAGCATCTTCTGTGCTCATCTAAATATCACTAGCTTACACGAAAGTTCTTAGTAAATGACTATGAGAGAAGGTTTCTAAATTATTCTGAACATCTCATCTTTTCAATAACAAAGCACAAGCTATCTGTGCTGAGTGCAGGCGGGGGTAGAGCAGCAATCTGTAGTCGACACATTCGTTCAGTACCGAAATGCACTCATTACCAGGAGGAGAAACAACAGATCCAAAAATTAATGCAGGTCCAGTTTTATCATCCAGTGTGGAAGAATTTTGTTGTGTTTTATTCAGAGATTTCATTCAGATAAAGGACGCCGGGCCTGAACTCCCCGTCTGTAACCTCTTTCTGCATGATGGTCCTGTAGGCTCCCTGCAGACGCCCCAACTTCGGGCTCGTGTGGGGTCGAGGGTTCTGAGTTGCTCTTCAAATCCCCTGTCATCTGGGAAACCCGCAGTGCAGACTGCTCGCCTCTCAGGCTTCATTTCCAGAACTTGCATCTGGCCAAAGGACTCCACAAAATGAAAGGAAAAATGAGTAATTTTCTGTTCCCAAGTGTAAGAGTGGTTGATGAAGAAAGAACCTTCTATCCGTACGAAAGAGCTCAAAATGACAACGATAGCATATTCCGAACAAAGTCGTTTACAGTTTTTCTTCTTGGCATACTTTATCTTAAAAACACTGATAGAGCCACAATGACATGTATAAGAGAGATACTGCTTTTTAAAAAGCCTAGACTCGTGCCTTGGAGAGATTCTTCTATAGATGTCAGACGCAATTTCTCCTTAATGGATTCTTAGCAAAGCATTTTCGACCATTTCATTAGTGACCCCGCAGCATTCCCGCCCAGACCGTCAGCCCTCCCAGGCAGCCAGCAGCCCTCTCCTTAGGTTCCTCTGTAATCTCCAGGAAGCTGATAGCTTGTCCAGGACCGTGTTTGAAGACGTGAGACTAGCGCAAACCTCCTCCCCTTTCAGTGAGAAGGACTCTGCCAGAGTAGTTCAGGTTTTCTCTGAGAATAAGCTCCACACAGTTGGAGTTATATGAACTCCCACAAAACAAATACATTGTGTGTGACCTGGGAAAAGCAATTTATCTCAAAGGTTTAAAAAGCTGGAGGTTGGGCTTACCCAGTGTGCAGATCTGTCCAAATAGAACCTAGAGGAGGATTTGGCTTCTGTTTTGTGTGCAGAAGATCTACCGTGAAAACCCATCTCAATGTCACTAGCTTACACAAGGAGCAATTGCAGCTATGTTTTTGTAGTTGAAATCAGTAACTTCCCACAACGCGGTGTAGAAAGCTGTCTGTGATGTTTCTGACTAAGGAACTGGATTGGGTGGCCACAGCGACGGACAAGAGAGGGGGAGCAGCCAATGAAGGTCAGTCGGTCAGTCAGCCCACCGGGTATCCGAAACACAATCGGGCTGTGCGCTCCCCTGCGTGACGGTTTCTGTCAGCTCCTAGGACTGAGCCCAGGTTCTTCGTCAAAGCCCTTTTAGCCGAGTCTGGACCCACACTTCTCGGTCCCCTCTTCCTCTTTGTAGCTGCCTTTGATATTTATTCTCAGTCCTTACCTTCCCTCTAATTCGCCTCTTTGTCTTTCTCTGCCTTGAATGTCCTGTCTCTCCACTGTGTTTCTACTGAGGAGGGGTCCATGTTGGATAGTGCGTCCCGGGCCAAGCGCGTTTATGGCTTTGTAATCTATCCACTCAGTAGAGAGCGAGGGAGTGTTGGGTGGGGGGCGCCTCCCTTGCCTCCACAAGCTGGCCCTGAGCGCCGCACTGGGGCCCATGGCCGTCCAACCAGCACTTGCTCTGAGGGATGAAAGCTTTGCCTTGGTCGTGTTCCAACTCACGGCACAGTCTTTGGGGAGCACGGTCAGCGCAGTAACCAGACCCTCTCGCGTGGCCCTCCCTTCCTCTCCCGTGGCCCTCCCTTCCTCTCCCGAAGTTCTAAAGTACCGATGGGGGTGGGGCCAGCGCAAGTTTGCACAGCTAAACGGGGAAGAACCCTGGCCGGCACCGAGTGTCCAGATGTCAACGCCTGCGCTTTCCGCGGCTCTGCCTCCAACAGAGACAAGGCTCAGGGCCTCCTCGTGGTACCGCTCCACAGACTGCTGAGGGGTTAGGTGTGTGAACCTCAGCAAGGAGGCATGCTTCTCTCCCTTCTCTCTGTAAATGGGTTAATGTTCCAGGGGACTGTTAGGCCTACGGAAGGCCATTAGAGGAAGCTGGTTCTGCTGAACCTCCGCGGGGACAGGAGGGCTGTCTCTGGGGCTTTGCTGCACTCACGCGTCCGAGTGCTCGGCTGACCGATGGAGGGTGGGAGTCAGTGACCTGCGGCATCTCAGAAACGAGCTGACCCTGTCCACGCCAAGAGCACTTTCACAGCAGAAGCGCGTATTTCGGTTCTTTTGCATTTTCTCCACTAATATCAAAGGAAACTGTACAAATAGGCATATCTGTTTAAAAACACCCAACTGTACAAACATAACATGTGACAAGACATCTCATGTTTTATCCATTTGAGTGACTATGTTAATGTTCCAGCATGGAACTTGGCACCAGGGAAGATTGTATATCTTGTTTAGGCATGTATGACTTGGTACAAGTCCAATTTTATAATGTGTCACAATTGCTGGCATATCCAGTTCTTTGCTTTGGGAGAATTTTTCTAAATGACTTTTTCAGAAAGTCAGCCAACAGATACACAGGGAGCACAGAGGTGCATTGTCTTTGTTGGAGAGGTACATTGTTTTTGCCATTAGCTTTATTACTCTCAAAATTACAGTCCTAAAAATCCATCATATTTTCCTATGGCTACACTGGGTCTTTTATCTTTTAGATAGCTTCTATGGGTAGTCCCTTGTGGGGACTCTTTACTTATGTGAGTTTTTATCATAGAAAATTCCATGTTCAGGAGGGAAAATCTGCTGAGCAACCTCCTGACTTCAGTCACCGTCAGCCCGCGGCCAGTCTCTCTGTTCTCCTCTCCAGTCACTGCCCGAGCCTTGTAATTACTCCTAAACAAATTTCAGGCATCGCCTCATCTGTGAATAGTAGAGACACATGTATGTGTCATACTTACATTTGTTTATCTTTAGAAAAAAAGGTTTTCTAAATTTCATTACAGTGTAAATAACCACAGCCCAAAGACTGATATCACAATACCGTCCAATGTACAGTTAGGATTCATAGTTCCTTAAATGTACCTAGGAGTTGAGATAAAAATGTGATCATTTTTGAATTTTAAAAAAATGTGTTACAATAAAAGACACATGGTCATGAATCTCTCAGGGTCTTCCCCTCACTTGGAGCACACAGGTCCCACTGTCCTCACTGCTTCCTGCAGCAGCTCCGGAAGCCTCTTTCATGAGTGTCTTTAGTCGCTCTGTCCTAGCTGCCTCCAGTCAATTCAAAATGTTTCCCTTCGTGGTCATTTTGACTTTGGGGAAGAGCTGGAAGCTGCCCAGAGCCAAATACAGGGAGTAGGGTGGATGAGGGCACAGCATAAACGTGATCAATGAAGAATGATCTAAAATACTATAAATATTTAAACTTTAAAGTTTATGACAGTAAAAGACATATTACCATTAATCTTTCTAAAAATATTCAAGTTATTCCTTGTCTCTTGTTGAACTTATTCCATTATTCTCAGAATGTATCTTTACTATCACGTGTTCTTATTTTTAAAAATTTAATTATTTACCACATCTTTGCATCTCCACCTGTGCGTGTATTTATTGTTTGCTGGTTTAACTCTGGACGGAAGCTGGGTTCATCCTTGCAGCCAGCGGCCGCGTTCCTGCCCAGGCCTCACA
>PVIR01043148.1:0-12041 GCA_004026965.1 Petromus typicus | reverse complement strand
GAGATGGAATCACTTTCCCGGGACAACTCAGCCGATCAGGAGCAGAATCAGGCCGTGGGACAGGTAGTCCGGGTCCAGATGGCCCCAAATGAGAACAGCACAGAAGAGCTTCAGTAGTGCTAAGTGCTAAGGGAGAGACTGTGGGGAGCCTGAAACTAGAACCCCTGAACACTGGAGTCATTCGTAGGAAAACGGACACACTCCTAAACCAGTGCTCAGTGAAAAAAATCAGACGCAGAGACTGAAAGATCACACGGTGTCTTGTACAAAAAACCCAAAATAGGGTCCGGGGAGTTAGCTCAGCGGTTCCGGCACCTGTCTTGCAAGCGCAAGGGCCCGGGTTCGATTCCCCAGTATCCACATACCATACTGGGTGTGGAGACTCACGCCCAGCAGCAACCAGTACCACATACCACAGTGCCGGGCGTGGTGTCTCACGCCTGTCATCCCAGCACTCGGGAGGCAGAGGCAGGAGGATTGCTGTGATGTGAGTTGGAGGCTGAGCTCAGGGCCAGCCTGAACCACAAAGTGAGACCCTGTCTCAAAAAACCTAAAAAAAAAAACCAAAAAACCTCAAAATAGGAGTAATTTAAAGGATAGTAAATAAAAGATACATGATAAGAAATAAGGAACTAGACTTTATAGAGTAGAAAGGGGACTGGGGGAGGGGGAAGATAGGAAGGCAGGGAAGAGAAGGCAAAGGAAAAACGGGTAAGGTGCAGTAGGTGTATGGACCAAATCCTCAAGATGAAGGTAATTATGTACTATAATGCAAATTTACTATTTAAAAAAATCAAAAGAATGTTCAATATTATGTTTTCTTCAATATGATAAACAAAGTGAATAAAGAAATTTTTTTAAAAAGAAGGAAAAAAGAGAAAGAAAGAAAGAAAAGAAAAAGAAAGAAAGAAAGAGACGGGAATCTAGGAGAGTAATAAGATTAAAACTTGATTAAATGCTTGTACCATCTTCCCAAACTAAACCCCTCATAATATAAGATCAGCATGCACTGATAAAAAGAGTTAAAAAGAAAAGTGCCTGGGAATAATATTGAAGAAGGAAGTCCAAAAAGAAATCTCTGAGGGGTCAATATTTTTGCTGAGGCCTGAATCATGAGTTGGAGTCTTCCTGCCTGATTTCTTGTTTCTCTTTCCCAGGCATCTGTCTGTCTGGCTTTTAAGTGCCTTCCACATTGCTGTTTTTCCTTGTGTGTCTTGCAAATTTTATCAGGTTTTAAGATGACAGAATTGTTTCTTGGTTGTATCAGAGACTGAGCTCACGGTCTTCACACTGAGCTACACCCCAGCCCTTTCCAACTTTTATTTTGAGAGAGGTTGGGGTTGAACTTGTCAACCTCTTCCCTCTGCTTCCCAGAGTTCTGGTGTGCCCTGGCCCACTCAGCAAAGGAAGACATTTTCTCAACAGCAAGCGTGGCTTTTCTTTGCTGTTGTAAAGTGGGTCTGGTTCTCTATTTTAGAGGAAGATCCTGAAGAATGAAAAGGTCAGATAACTTCTCTGGGCGACACAGTCAGTCATGGTTAGAGAGAAAATTTTAAATGAAGGCATTCTGACTGAAGAGTGAACACGACGATGTTGCCTCTGAAATAACTAATGAACAAGAGATTTTTTTTGGTTGGGAACATTAGGCACTGTGATGATTCAGTTCAAATGTCCACTTGCCTGACTTTGGAGCTGCCCGAGGAATCGGCACGGTACGCTTCTGGGTGTCCAGGTGGGTCGTGGAGGGGCGGCCTCGGGGGCTCTATCTGGACACAGCCCTTGCTCTCTGGCACCGTCTCCCCCGTTCCGTTTCCCAGATGCCATGAACTGAGCAGCTTTCTCCACCGTGGCCCTTCCGCCGAGACGTTTCTACTTTGGAGCCAGCTGGCCACGGACGAAACCTTCTCAAATTATGAGCTAAATTAAATTTGTCCTTCAAGTTGTGGGCGTTCGGTCCAGTGTCTCAGAAATGGGAAAAATAACAAACGCAGATGAGAAGTTGGGAGTCTGAGTCTGTGAGACTTGTTGCCTGGAAAGCTTCGTTAGAAGAATCAAGTAGGTTGTGAACCTCAAATGTAGAAATTCAGAGTTTTCTTTTTCAATGCCAGCACTGATATTAGCCATTAGGACCATTTATTCTGCTCTGAAGTTAATCAAAAAAGACTCGTGATAATGATGATGTCAACTCTGATGAAGAAAACAGTGACAATGATGACTATGATAAAGAGGAGAAGTTAAATGCTTTGAGGCTGATTTGCCTTTAATCTCTTTTAAATTCATAACCTTACCTTCTGATGAAATTTTAACTCCATAGACAGACGCTGTATATCTATATACGTTATATATGTGTGTGTGTTTTACATCAAAGTAACCTTTTTCATTTCTTCTTGACAACAAACTTTGCTCTGTCAGTGGGGAAATATCTCTTTTGAAAATGCATCTTCAGTGTATATTTTAAAAATATTTTATCAGTAGATGTCAATATGACCTGATGATGGGGTTTATCATTTTATAAGGTCGGTACATGCATTTACTATATGAGTTGATTCTGATTCCTTCTCTTCCTGTGCTTCCTCCCCCTTTCTGCTTTCCTCTTCTCCTGCCTTAGAAGTCCACTGCCTGCTTCCTTGCTCTCTGTCCTGCATTTCAGTTATTTACTTGTTAATTTATGTATTTTGAGATTTCTCGCCTAAGAGGAAAGAGACATACGATGTTCAATTTTGAGAAGGGCTGGATAATGCTGTTCAGTTCCACTCATTTCTCTATAAATGACCTGATTTTGAAAATCTGCTGGATCTATTTTTGTAATTGAAAAGAAAATGATGGAGTCAATTCTATCCTTGAAAAAAAAGAAGCAAAAGGAGGTAAAAACAATCCTTAACTGTATGTTTATTGAATTAATCAGGTTCTTCCTCTCCAACATTTCAGATTTGTTATTCTTTGTCACTTGACTTTCTGTAACACTCCTCATCCAGGTCATGAATATTTTTCCTGATGTCACTGAGTTGCCTATTTTCCCTTGAATTTCATTGAGTTTTCTTAAAATCATTGTTTCAAATTCCATTTGGGGGCCGGGGAGTTAGCTCAGTGGTCCCAGAGCCTGTCTTGCAAGTGCAAGGGCCCGGGTTCGATTCACCAGTAACCACACACCATACTGGGCGTGGAGACTCACGCCCAGCAGCAACCAGTACCACATACCACAGTGCCAGGCGTGGTGGCTCACGCCTGTAATCCCAGCACTCGGGAGGCAGAGGCAGGAGGATTGTGATGTGAGTTGGAGGCTGAGCTCAGGGCCAGCCTGAACCACAAAGAGAGACCCTATCTCAGAAAACAAACAAACAAACAAAAAAACCCCCAAATTCCATTTGGAGCATTTGTTGTGTCACTTGACAGGTGTCATGCATTTTTACTTATTCACTTTTCTTGTGTTCCTTAATGGATATTGGTGATGGAATAGTCTTTATTTCCAATTCTGTGGATTACCTTTCATGTTGTGGTTCAGATATAAAAATCTCTCCCAAAAGTTTCGTGTTTTTAAAATGTTCCTTTGCTATTGTTCGCTAATCTATGCTGTTGTATTTGGAGAACGTACTTCGCAACATTTCAGTCCTTTATAATCTCTCATTTTATGGCCTTCAATGCCTTTTATTTTATTTTGTGGCACCAAGGACTGAACCTAAAGCCTTCACACTAAACTATATGCCCAGTCCTTTTTTATTTCTTATTTTGAGATGGTTTCCTTATACATCTTCCCCTAAGTCAAACAAAACACAACAAAAATACAATGCACATAACTGAGTTGCCTTGAGGATTCTATGGAATGAGGTGTTTGTATATCGAGTGGGTTTCTCATCTAACTCCATCGGGCTGTTTTGGGGAGCACACGAGGGCTAAGTCGGTAGGTGTTTTGGGTGTTCACGATGTGTTTCTCTCCTTTCTACAGCATGTTGGCGTGTGTACAGCTGGGATACTTCTACCAGATACATATCCTCAACCTCATTTGGTAAGTTTACTGAAGAGACTTCCTATTCAGGGGTTCCTTGGGGAGAAGAGCTCTTCTGTTGTAGGAGGCTGAGTCTTAGCTGGACATTTCCTATAAGTGAGTTCCGAGAGGAGAAGGGATGATATACAGATTTCTTGACACCGGTCAATTCTCTTTTCTTTGTACCCTGAAATTACTGTGTGACATCAAGCAAGTTACATAACCTCTCTGATCTTCCCTTTGCTCAACTGTGAAATGCAGAAAATAATGGTTCCTACTCCAGAAGGATGTTGTCAAACTTCTCCTTCCTTTATATTATATCCAAAGTGCTTTCTAAACCACAGCTTAATGAAAGCCCTATTTTCTAGCCCTCCTAGCCTCACGCTCAAACTATTAACAGGAACTTGAGAAGATCTTTTGCTTTTTCACAATCATTTGCATTCAAGACTCTCGTCTTCTGGGAATCAGTAATTCAATTTGAGGAATCTCCACACTGATTTCCAGAATGGCTGTACTCATTTACCCTCCTAGTAACAAGGTAGGAAGTTTCCTTTTCTCCTCCAGCCTCATAAGCACACTGATTTTTTGATTTCTTGATGATAACCATTCTTTCTGGAGTGAGATGGAATCTGTGTTTTCTTGATTTGTTTCTAAAGGCCAAAGATGTTCATCATTTTTCCAAGGACCTCTTGTACTTCTTCTGAGAAGTGTCTATTCAGTTGCCCATTTCTGACTGAGTCTTTCATTTTGAGAGGTCTGCAATTTTTTAGTTCCTCATATATTCTAGACATTTATTGTATTTCACAAACACAGACTAATAAAAATATGCAAAATGAAAATATCCAATTTCATCACTTAAATCTGAACATAACTCTTTCTCTCTCTGTATTAAGTTTTTTTTTTTTTGTTACTGTAATACATACTTGAGCTAATTGGCTCATAAAGAAAAATGGTTTGAGGGGCCGGGGAGTTAGCTCAGTGGATCCGGCGCCTGTCTTGCAAGCGCAAGGATCTGGGTTCGATTCCCTGGTAACCACATAACAATATTGGGTGTGGAGACCCACACCCAGCAGCAACCAGTACCACATACCACAGTGCCGGGCGTGGTGGCTCACGCCTGTAATCCCAGCACTCGGGAGGCAGAGGCAGGAGGATTGCTGTGATGTGAGTTGGAGGCTGAGCTCAGGGCCAGCCTGAACCACAAAAGCGAGACCCTGTCTCAAAAAAAAAAAAAAAAAAAAAAGAAAAAGAAAAATGGTTTAAGGGTTGAGGATTTACCTCAGTGGTTCCCGAGCAGCCTCGCAAATGCAAGGTCCTGAGTTCAGACCCCACTACCAAAAAGGAAAAACGGTTTGTTTTGTTTCTGAGGTTTAGAGGTTTCAGTCTATGATCAGTTGATCCTGTTGCTTTGACCTCTGGGGACACATCATACTGGAAATACCATGGAACAAAGTCACTATCCATTTCTGGAAAGCAAAACAAAAAGTAGAAAAGAGGAAAAGCCTTATGATTCACAGTTCCCCTTGAGGCCACGCCCCCTGTGAACTATGACCTCGCTCCAGGCTCCGCCTCTTAGTGGTCGCGTCACTTCCCAAGAGCTCCAAGCTGGGGACCCAGTGTCAACGTGGAGGACGTCGAGGGGTTGGATTGAGAAAAGAGAAAATTGTATCAACATATTTCCAAAAAGGTCATCTTCAATAAAATAGCTCTCTGGATTAGTCAGCTCTCCTGTTGCTGGAACAAAATACCTGATACCTGCTACTTAAAGAAAGACGGGTCTGTTTGCTCTCACGGTTACAGTGGGCTCAGTCCATGGCTACAGAGGAAACTTCACTACGTGGCAACCAAGAAAGAACAGAAAGGTCGGAGGAGCCAGGGATGAGCACAAACCTTCCGAGTCACATTTGCAGGGACCCTGTGGGCTAGGCCCACACGTGTGGATGTCAGACTTTTGGGGGATGCTTTAAACCTAAAGCATAACATTATCCTTATAGGACTTGTGATGGTCTCTGCCTAACCAAATTCAGCCCCACACTGTGGTGGGAAGAGGTGGGCCCGGGAGTCACACTCCAGGCTGGTCGCATCTCGGGGACGATGCCCACTGTCATGGCGAACTCGGGCAGGCCTTTCAGGACATAACCTAGGACCATGGTTTCTGTGAAAGAGAAAATAAGAGGACAAAGGGTAACGTGAGAGAAGCCTCAGGCCACACTTAGGACGAAGCCAGAACACAGCGAGCACTCAGAAATATTGGGCCTGATCCCTGCTACTCTGTACTCTGGCCAACCAGAACAGCCTGGAACACCCCTTCTCTTTCCACACCTTTTATTACGTATATCTAGAGTAACAAAGAGATTCCGAGGGCAGAGCAGATGTCCGCAATAGTCCTTGAGGAATTATGTAGATGAAGATCTCAGGGTAGTTCTGCCCCGCCCTGTGGGACTTTCATCCATGTACTTCATAAGAACATGCTGTTGTCTGAGTGACTTGTCCCATTGCTTGCTCCGGAGGCACTACATAAAAGGGAGCTCAACTAGGTTTTTTTGTCTTTGCTACCCAGAACAGCATGGATCAGGCCCAAGCTCAGCTTCTTCTCCAAATCTTATTTCTTATTAATTAGTTCACCCGGTGTTGTTTGGCTCAGGGGAGACTAGACTCAACTGCAGAGTTTCTAGTTTCAACCCCTTCTCCTGTTCCCTACACATTTCTCTATCTGTAAGTGAAATCTTTTTTTTTGTTGTTTGTTTGGTTTTTTGAGACAGGGTCTCGCTTTGTGGTTCAGGCTGGCCCTGAGCTCAGCCTCAAACTCACATCACAGCAATCCTCCTGCCTCTGCCTCCCGAGTGCTGGGATGACAGGCGTGAGCCACCACGCCTGGCACTGTGGTATGTGGTACTGATTGCTGCTGGGCATGAATCTCCACGCCCCATATTGTTTGTGGTTACCGAGGATCGAACCTGGGTCCTTGCACTTGCAAGACAAGCGCTGGAACCACTGAGCTAAATCCCCGGCCCCTGCAAGTGAAATCTTGCTGCCCCCCTTGCTGGGTTTTCTGAGATTTGGGAGTTGTCCCATGTGCTGAGTGTTCAGGCTAAAACTAACAAAGTCCTAGAACAATTGGGGTCCTACCTGGAAGCATTTTGGGGGGGTCTGGAGAGAAGACAAGTGAGGGACTTGGTGCTTGAACACCAAGACAGCTGTGAAATAGAAGCCCTTGTTATGTATTTAGAAGTTTCTCTCCCTCTCCAAGTCCCTGTCTCTGATGTAGTCAGTCAGTGATCATCTTTAAGTTGTTTTGCTCAAGGTCGAGGGTTATGTGTGTGTCTCAGATGGATCTCTGAGATGGGCTCTGCTCTGGTCTCCCAGCCCCTTAGCCTTCTAGCAATAGCCAAAGGGTGACCCTGCGCCTCCTGCTTCCTTCAGAGTCAAAGCCCGTGTCCTTCTTGCAGGTCACAGGGCCCATCACATGCCCTGTCCCTGCCCTGTGTTCCCTGCCCAATGTCTTCCTCTCGTTCCCTCTGCTCCGGCACGGGGACCTCTTTGTTTCTGTCAACCCAGTGTAATCCTGCCCCAGGGCCTTTGCACAGGCTGGGCCCAAGGTTCTCGGTGCTTTTGCCTTACACATGCTCATGACTCCCTCGCTGGCCTTCCTTAAGTTTCGGTTCCTCTGTTATCCCCTCAATGACTACATTAGTTTTTTGTTTGTTTTGTGTTGTTTTTGTTTTTGGGGGTTTTTTTAGTTTCTTTTTTTTTTTTTTTAAGTTTTTTGAGACAGGGTCTCACTTTGTAGTTCAGGCTAGTCCTCAACTCAGCCTCGAACTCAGCAATCCTCCCGCCTCTGCCTCTGAGTGCTGGGATTACAAGTGTGAGTCACAATGGTAGCATTACGGTATATGGTTACGAAGGATCGAACGCAGGACCTTGCACTTGCCAGGCAGGTGCCAGAACCACTGGGCTAAATCCCCAGCCTGACTACCCTAGTTTTGACTTTGTCTCCAAGGTGCACCCTGACCTGGGGAATATTGTGTGTTTGGTCACACTCCTGAAGCTGCAGCATCTAGAAGAGCATGTGGCATATTGTCAGCTGTTCATATGAACCAGAAAAACAACCAATAAAATTGAATCCAGGGCCTTCATACTAAGCTAAACACCCAGCTCTTCCAAAAAATTTTTTTTCAATTATTTTCAGATGAGATCTTGTTAAGTCTCTAAGTTGCCTAGGTGGGACTCGAACCTGTGATTCTTCTACTTCAGCCCCATGGAGTGCTGGGATGACAGGTGTGCACTCTTTTGTAGTTTTAAAAAAATACAAATTGGGGTAGAGGGTACACCTAGCAGCCAGGTGTACCCTTTGCAGCCTGTGCAAAGGTCCTGGGGTCAGGGGCTGATAGGACAGGGGAGTGGGGGAAATGGGACCATTTCCGGTCATTCCGAACTGGGTTGTTGTTCTGATTGATGTTCTGCGTTGCTGTGCTGATGTTGTTCTTTTGAGATCGTAGTGACACAAAGTGACACCTGCTGGGACAGTGATGTTTCCTCCCTCCATGATGAGCTTTGACACTCCCCACGTGGATGTTGGCATCATGGCCGCCTCCTCCCCACACCCAGTGCGTTGGCATAGCTTCCGGTCAATCCAGATGCTCTCGATCCTCACAGCTTCCGCCTGGGTTGTACTAACCAACCTTGTTGACCCGGACCAAGGCATTTGCCTCCTCCGTGGTCGTTTTACTTCAGTTTTCTCTATGGTTTATTTTCCAACCAGTGGCCGGAAGAATCCTGTGAAGTCAAGGTGTGCTCCTGCTCTGCTCAGATGTCTCCCATGGCTCCCGTCTCTCTCTCTGATAAGAAATTGAAGTTGTACAGCGGTCCGGCAGATCCTGCAGCATGCGCCTCCCCTCCTTTCCCCTCCTTCCACAGTCCTTACCCATCTCGACAGCCCTGGCTTCCCTGGTATTCTGTGCGAAGCCAGGAAGGGGCGTGCTCCAGGGCCTTCGCACTTCCTGTGCCTTCGCCTTAAATAACTGCGGAGGCCATTGACACAGATCCTTCAGGATTTCGCATAAACATTGCCTTCTGAGTGAAGCCAATATGGTTTGGTTAGTTAAAGTTCTATCTCTCTGACCTTCCGCTCCCCACAGCCCTATTCTCCCCTTTTGGACATCACCAAAAACTCTATAAAGTTTATTTACTTTTTTATGACTTCTCTCTGCCTCTCTCCCTTCCGCTCCCCAACCAAAACAAAAAAACATCATGAATGAATTTATGAATTCATGAATGAATTTCATTCGTTGCACACATTTTTATTGAGTGTCTGCTGTATACCGGCCACTGTTCCCTGCAGTAATAAACACATATATGTGACTTCTAGAGTCTTGCAGTCAGAATGACGGATACAAATGCAGCCAGTTACAAAAGTTTTTGCGTAGCATTTTCTTAGAAAATGCTTTGAAATTTACCTCTTCTTCTTTTTCTTCTTCCTCTTCTTTGCACCAGGGATTGAACCCAGGACCTCAGGCTTGTGAGGCAGGTTTTGAAACCACTGAGCTAAACCCCCAGCTGTCTTCCTTTCTTGTGAGGACACCAGTCACATCAGTGAAGGACTCATTCAATTACAGTACAACTTATCTCAGCTTATATCATAGTTACACTTGCAAAAACCCTACTTCCAGATCAGACTCTGTTCACACAGGCTGGGATTTAGGGCCTGAATGTATGTTCTGAGGACACAGTTTAACCGCCAAGGTCTCCACCCTTTGCAGCAGTGCCTCCCAGCAGCTCTGTGTTTTGCTCAGTCTTGCCCACTTTCTTTCCCCCTATGCCACGTAGACGACAATGAGTGCTTGGACACCACCACCTGCCCAGCGTATTCCACCTGCACCAACACTGTGGACAGCTACTACTGCACCTGCAAACAGGGCTTCCTGGCCAGCAACGGACAGACTCACTTCAGCAGCCCACGAGTGGTGTGCGAAGGTGGGTTCACCCCTCTTCAGAGCTGCTGGCAGTTGGCAGGAAGATCAGCGGAAAGCTGGTGGAGTCTTGGTTTATATTAGGCAACTTTCCCAGTCGTACACGATGACCAGCACTAACAGCTTAGACGAGACGCGTTGCTTTGTTCAGGTTCCCCGAGGAGAAGCATCATGGTGGAGGGGCTGGCGGAGCAAAGCTGCTTAGTCCACTGGGGCCAGGAAACAGAGCAGGGAGTGGCGCCGGAGGGGAAGGGGTGAGGAACCCAGTTAAGATGCCCCAAACTACCCCTCCCCCAGCCCCTGGGTAGATCCTAGTGCCGGTTAAGTTGGCATACCCCCTCAGTCGCCATGCAGATGTAGGGTTGCTCCACTTCCACCCCCACAAACACCCCCAAATGCCTCCTTTCCCTATACCCTTCCCTTTCCCCTTCCTTCTTCCCACCCTTCCTTCCTGCCTCCCTCTCTTCCTCTTTCTTTCAGTTTTCTCTTCTTCCCCTCGTGCCTTCATACTTCTCTCTCTCTCTCCTTTCTTCCTGCCTTTCACTTCTTCATTCCTCCCCTCTTCTCCTTCCGTCTCTTCTTTCCTTCTCTCTCTTGCTCTTCCTTCCCTTATTCTTCCCTTCCTCCCCACCGTGCCTTCTCCCTCTCCCTCCCTCCTCCTTCCCTTCCCCTGACCATTCCACTCATCTCCTCCTTTTCTGATTCCCCGTTACCATCACAGTTCAAGATGGCATCCGTGGCTGTTGCCCAGCAGAGCATCTCCAGGGAGCAAGGTGGAGGCAGGCGGCACCCTCATAGCCAAGCACGCTTATTGCCCCAGATAACTCGCACTCCACTTCAGGAGGAGGGAGCCGAGATCCCAGGACTTGTTGGAGGGTGTGCCGAAGATATTTCTTTAGCTATCTTTGGAAAATACAGCCTGCTGCCTCACAGGAGGCAGGTCTTCATTCCGTCCCTCTGTGTGTCCAGATATTAACGAGTGCTCCCAAAGCCCCTCGCCCTGCGGGCCTCACTCCATCTGCGTGAACCTGCGCGGGAGGTACAGCTGCAGCTGCGATCCTGGATTCTTTTCTCCCACCGGAGACGGGTGGAAGCCGGGGAGGCCGGGACACTTTGCATGCACAGGTATCACATTCGCGACCCTGGGCTGGGCTTAGTTGGACCTCTGTGACCAAGGTGGGTCTCTAAAGGTAGATGTCTCATCTCTGTTCCCTCACCCTCCTCTGCCACCCAGACCTTGATGAGTGCCTGTCCAGCGGGATCTGCCCTGAGCACGCTGATTGCATCAATACCCTGGGAAATTACAGCTGCGCCTGCCAGAGTGGGTTCATCTCCAATGGCTCCGTCTGTGAAGGTACAGATGACAGCAAGGACCATCTCAGCAGAGGTCCACAGCCAAGAGGGACAGAGCCCTGTCATTAGCGCCAAGCTGCAGAGGTCTTCCCCGGGAAGAGCTAAGACTCAAACATTAGAACTTTACCCCCAAAGGGTTTGCATTAGGATCTCAGAGCTGTACCTTTTCTCCTCCTTTCTTTCATATTTATAAATCATTCAACCACATCCCGCAGAATCTGTTTGCCAAATGCATCTTCAATTCTTTCATTGTGCCTTTGGCACAGGCTTTGTCATGACCAACATCTTTCCTCCCTCCCTTGCTTCCTTCACTCCTTTTATTTTTTTCTCCTCTTTTCCTTCTTTTCCACACTCTTGGTCACTGTAGAAGTTCACAGACAGCTGGGCCTGCTCACAGCGTAGTGGCTGTGCTCCAACACATCACATCAAGAGAGAAAGCTTGGTGGCTGTGGTGCCTCAAGCTTGGAATCCCAGGACTTGGGAGGCTGAGGCAGGAGAATCATTGTAAGTTTGGGGTGAGTCTGGGTTGAAGGCCAGCTTGGACTGCATGGTGAGACTCTGTACCAAAAATCTAATACAGAGAGAGACAGACAGAGACCTGATATCCTTATGACCTTGCACCGCGGTAGGCAAAGACATAAACAAGCTCAGGCTCGAGGGGAAGGGAGCATACTTCACCACTTTATGGGAAGAGGGCAAAAATCCCAGTGGAACTGGAGATGACGACTTGCCTTTCC
>PVIR01043147.1:0-11893 GCA_004026965.1 Petromus typicus | reverse complement strand
GTTCAGATTGGCCCTGAGCTCAGCCTTGAGCAATCTTCCCGCCTCTGCCTCCTAAATGCTGTAATTACAGGCATGAGCCAGTACACCCAGCACTGTGGTATGTGGTTTTGGTCGCTGGTGGGCGTGTGTCTCCATGTCCAGCATTGTTGTATGTGATTACCAGGGATCAAACCCAGGCCCTTACACTTTCAAGGCAGGAGCTGGAACCACTGAGCTAAATCCCCAGGCCAGTATTTTTAGCAGTTTTAAAATCATTACTTCTAATAAGTAACATCTGAAATCCTATCTGCCAAAACCCACTTTGCAATAACTAGAAATTTATCAGGAGATGTGTTTGTTTCTACATATTTTAATATACTATTTTCACATGGCTATTTTATCATTCTCTATGTTCTAAATTTAAATAATTACTAAATCACATTTTACCTTCTTTTTCCTTGTTTTACACAGGGAAATTTTATAGACCAACAAATAGTAGCTGATGAGAGATGACAATTCTTTTCCTTCATATTTGAAAGCATTATATTTCTTATGTATTAATAGTAGAAATTCCATAAAAAGTTGGCTATGATAGGACTTTTGAAGAGCAGTATATTTTTGACATTCTTCAGGTCAAGTTTCCTGGACTCCTCATGTTTAATATAGAAGGCCCACGGGAAAATAACATTAGGCAAGTTATAATAACCTTTTTCCTGTATAATTACTTTTAAAATTGTTAGTATATGTCAGTTATACATATTAGCCATTTTGTTTTGGCATATTGGGGCATGTATGTAACATGTAATCATGATTTTAATTTTATTTTTTAATTATTCAAATATTTATTGGTACATTAGATATATACATCATAATTGCACTCAATAATGAGAATTTGTACCAGTATATGATACAACTTAATTCTAATTTTTCCCATTCCCTTACTTACCCTACCACTCCACCCCCTATATACATAAGCTTTGTTTTCATTCTTTTTTATCATCTCATTATTTTCCCCTATTATTTACGCCTATACCCCTTTTCCCTTTGAATATTTTCTACTTCACAATATCTACCATACATTCCAAAACACATTTGCATCCATGATTTTAAATCCTTGTCACTTCCTGTGTTTCTTTCTTCACTTAATCTCTTCCTCATCTCTAGAAGTCTCCTTTCTACTTTCTTGTTATCTTTCCTTTTATGATTTCTCTATTTTGTGTACTTCATATAAAGATATAATATTTTACATTAAATCTTATTATTCCACCTAAAATATGGTCTAATGTGTCCTTCATTTTCCTTTAAAGGACATGATTTCATTCTTTTTATGGGTAAATAATATTCCATTATGTATGTATAAATTTTTTATCAGTTCACACATTAATGAATGTAATTAGGATGTTTCCATAACTACTGTAGTCTGCTTAGCTACTGTGAGTCATACAACAATACTTAGGTATGTGGATGTCACTACAGTATGCTACATCAATGAGAGGAATAACTAGGTAAAATAGTATCTCTAAAACTTTAAAGCTATGAAGGAAAAAAGACATGAAAAGATTTTTTTTTTTTTTTTTTTTTTTGAGACAAGGTCTCGCTTTGTGGTTCAGGCTGGCCCTGAGCTCAGCCTCCAACTCACATCACAATCCTCCTGCCTCTGCCTCACGAGTGCTGGGATTACAGGCATGAGCCACCACGCCCGGCACTGTGGTATGTGGTACTGGTTGCTGCTGGGTGTGAGTGTCCACACCCAGTATTGTTATGTGGTTACCGGGGAATCGAAAGCGGGTCCTTGCGCTTGCAAGACAGGCGTTGGAACCACTGAGCTAACTCCCTGGCCCTGAAAAGATTTTTTTAACTTGGATTATTAATGTTTAATTGCATGTTGGGAGTATAAAAGATCCTTTTACTTTTTTTGTCCTTGAATTATGTCAACATGTCATTGGAACAATTGTTCCTATAGATCTTCTTAAAAATACTGAGAAAACATGAAAGTTGTAGAAACCGAGTAAATATGTAGACATCATGAATATGGCCACTCCTTCTTTGCTTAGATCTAATTAATTCTCAAAAACCCCAACCAACATGATTGATGTATCCCTTCTAGAACTGCAGGCTGCTCTATTGTATGAAAACTTACAGAATGCTATGAGCGTATCAACTGAACTCACTATTTTTTTCATCATTTATTCACCCAGGCTGGTGAGGTAAAGGTGACTAAATCAAGAGGACATGTACATCTGTTGAAAAGACAGGCACATGGCCAATAGATATTTTCATAATGTAAAATATAAAAAAGCACTTTTGATCACTTTAGCAGAGCCAGTCCCTTGTAACACCCCCCCCTTCCCTCACATGCAGTATTTTTATCATCTTCACAACAATCTCATTGACAAAGGTACCATAATGATTGTATATTTTATGATAGTAAAACTGAAACAGAGAGAAGATAAGTTCATTTCTTAATGCCATGTGTTAAAAAGTAGTAGAACATGGGCATTACCACCTGTAGTTCCATCTGGACTATGATAAAAGAAATGAGCTGGGAAAAGCTGCTGAATAAAGCAGTCTTATTGCACCTGATAACATTTAGTCTCAGTGAACAAAATCTCTACATTCCAATTATCTCTTTAGATCTAAGTCAATCTTCTCTGAAACTCATCTTGCCTGGGCATTGTTACCCTCTGTTTCCATGTTTACATAATGCTAGTAAATGTGTGTCATGCCCTACATTGAGGAAGAGGGTCAGGGACAGGATGACATGGCTGCTATTGTTTTTATGTCTGGGGTATTTATAACACTATTAAAACTCTAAAGTAACTCCAATACAAAGAGGCTGTCATAACAATTTTATGGAAGAAGAATCTAAAGTTCTAAAATGTTCATAAACTCCCAATTATTATTGTGCTTAAAATTGAAATATCCATTTTTAGAAGTTAATGCTATCACATGCCCTCTCTGCACTACATAACCAAAAATCCTGTGTCAAAATTCCTTCTTGCCCTACTCTAACTTCGAGCATGCAGAGTTAAAGTAACTTATTTATTGTAAAAATGAGTTTTGTTTTATTTTATAGGTTCTGTAGAGTTATTCTAAAAGGATAATTCTATTGCTTAAGACGTAGAGTATCAAATCTTTAGTTCTAAAACAAGCTAAAATGAATGTTTGGAATCAAAGAATTCGTTTGACCATGTAATCCTTACCGTCTATTAGAACAGATTACATAAATTGCACTCAATAAGACAAAGCCTTACTGTTATTTGAATTGTAACGAAACATGTTCACACTTGAAAACACAAAAAGATGGCCTAGAATCTGCCAGAATTATGTGCATATACCATAGCTAATACTTTCAAAGAAATACAAACTGTTCACAAAGACTTTTACAAGAGAGAGTATATGAGTTACAGGAGAAGAAAAATATGTCTACTGATCAAATTAGTCTCAAAATCAAGCATTTATTTGATAAAATAATTTATATTTTATCAAGTGAAAAGATGGTTGGGTTAATGCAATGTAAATACTATTAGCTGAGAAGTACAGTATTGGCCTCTGGGAATGTCATTTTCTAACTGGGTTTAAACTATGTTTAAGGTAGTTCTTCACATTTCATGGCCATAATAAAACTACATACATTTCCTAGGTGCTTCCATTGCTTAACAAGGGTATAATCGGCCCTGGCTAGAAAGATATGCCAACTCCAGGATATGCACAGTGACACTGCTTTCAATTCAAACAACTAGAAAAGGAATCTCAATCAAAATGTGTTTTTTAAAATAAGGCAAACCACAAGATTCAAGGAAAATTCATGTTGTCTAGACCCTATCCAAACTTCCTCAAAAGCATAACATTCCTCTTCCAAACTTGGAGAAACCATCAGATTTCCCACAAAGTGTGTCAATCCATATATGAGCAGAGACACAGTTAGCCAGACAAGTTGAAACTTATATTTCAAAATTAAGACACTAGTAGCTTGTGGAAATATATGAAGGATGAAAACTAGGAGACTACCTCAGGACTGTGAAATTGGAACAACACAATATACAAATAACTAAATGGAAAACACAATTACAGCATACACCCAAGTCAACTGAAGAAAACAAGTAATTACTTTGAATTTGTAGAATCAGAAAAAAAGGAGAAAGATCTAAATTAAGAATTATTTCATAAGCAAAAAATTAGCTGTTTCCCAAAGAAATACATCAATTGTATTGTTTGTTCCACTGGATTTTGGGAAAACTTATGTGGAGTAAATGATATGACCTTATTAAAATTATTTGACTTAAAATTTCAACATTTACCTATATATTGATTGTTCTCATGAAATCATCAACACTTTTTTAAGGAATAAATTAATCCTACAGGAAACTTGTTATTGTTTTCAGAATGAGAATATCTACTTGAAAATAAGTAAGGTATTCCATTTAATATATAGTTTATAATTATAAATTCATTAATTTACCCTCAATAATGCCATTCACTTTACGCATGGAGAAACTATGAGACAAATGTTTTAATCAGTTTATTTAACACAGCATGCGGTATATGTAATTTCAAAAGAAAAGCACTTCAGGCAAGCTGAACCATAAATTAAATATAAAACATGCAACAGACAGACTAACCAAAGGGGCACAATGTGAGGATGATGTTTTAGGGAGATGGACTTGCTTCTGAGCTTTGGCAAAGAACAGGAAACAGCAAGGAATGGAACATTTCAGGCACTGAATGACTGAGGCATATTGGAAATAAATGAGAAAGCAGAGCAACTGAAGAGGCCTGCAGCATTAAGCTGGGTCTGGGTCAAGAAGTACCTCAATGGCGATGGTAAGAAATGTGTGCTCTTCCCTGAACACTGCCGAACAGTAAAGGACTTTAAGCAAGGATATTACATTTCTAAAATAATACTTCAGGTTGAAGAGTATAAAATAGATGGTAAAGCAGTAACTCCAGAATTAATGAAGTGAAATACAAGGCTATTTTCCATAATTCAGAGCTTAACAGTATCAATAAGAAATTAACCCAGGGTAGAGGTATGAAGATGTTATGAAATGGAATCACAGTCCTAGAACAAGCTCCATAGCAAAGTGAAATAAGCATGGAAGAGGGCCGGAGTGTGGCTCAGCAGCAGAGTGTGTGAATAACAGATGCAAGGCCCTGGGTTTGATTCCCACTGCGAGAAAATAAAGTTTAAAAGAGTGAAAACAATGAGTTTAGACTGTTCTTTAAGACACCTGTGAAGGAAGATGAAAGGTTGAGCAGCTGTTATTAGGATGAATAGAGACAAGTCATATGATTCAGACAGCTCATTAAAACTTCTTATCTCAATTTCTTATCTCAATGTCTTATCACAATTTCTGGTGACATTCTCCTCTGGTGAATCAGGGAGTGCTACCTTTCTTGTAGTACCAGCAATCTCTTTTTTGTAGGCTGCATATCCAGCCAAGTGTTTCTTGTATCCAATTTCATAACTATGTAAAGGAAAATAAATGACAGCAGTCTCTCTTTCAGGATCTCCTCGTCATAGGATTCTTGGTTAGTTTCTTCTTTTTTCTAATAAACTTTATTTTACACTTCAGTACTGTTGTGCTATCAGTGCTGTGTGTTTCCTTTTTGTAAAATATTTGATGACCACAAACTAAAACATTCCATTTCCCCTACTATAATACTTTGAAGAGAACAAAATTGACTTTCTCTGCCATAACACAAAGAATGCCATGTCTGTTGGGAGTCCGGACAGGTCACTTGGAGGGCTGGTAACTCAGTGTCCAGAGCCCATAATGCCCTAAACAATGCCAGGAAAGAGAACAACTATGTCAAGATCTAAACCGTACTGTGCTAGGTTAACCAACCAGGAAAAGCGGTATTAGCTCAATAGTACTTAACTTAAACCGCAGTACAAATGTATGCTTCCACGTTTGATGTGGGAGAGTTAAAATTACAGGCTCAAGAAATAATCTGTGCTTTTTGTAAATATCATATCTATTCTCTGGTATGAGAAAATAAAGATGTAAATGAGTTCTAAAATTGTATGTTATATATTGTGAAATAGAATATACTCAAAGTGAAACAGGGTGAAGGGGGAAAAATGAGACTATAACAAGAAAGAAAGGAAACAAAGTTTATGTATATGGGGGGTGGTAGGGAGGGTAGGGCTATGGAAAAAAAATGAGAATTAAGTTGTGTCATAAACTGGTAAAAAATGAGAATTAAGTTGTGTTATTACACTAGTACAAACTCTCATTGTGTAGTGCAATCACAATGTGTATATGTAATGTACCAATAAAGATTTCAATTAAAAAAAGAAAGAATCTGTGCTGTGACTTCAGGGTTGAAACCCTAAAAGCATCTAACATTACATGAACAAATCTTATAGGAGGCAAGAAGTTGATGGGCCATTGTAAAATCTAGATTGCTGGATTTAGAAGAGTAGAAAGAAAGAAAAAAAAAAAAAAAAAGCAGAACAAAAAAGAGAAGAAAAGGCCTGAAACTATATTCTTGATGGAGTGAGTTCCCATGTACTACTCATTTCAGAACTTTTAACATTTCTGTCTCTGTTTGGTTTGCTGTTGGTGCATAGATAGCATGTTAATAAGATTTATCAGCCTGTATAATTGATATGGCACCCAACATATGGGCGTTGCTGGGCATGCTAGTTGTTTGTTTCCCTTTGGGACAACAGAGGGCTTTGAAATGGCCAGCTAAAAACATAACCAAGAACAACCCTACAAAGCAGGCTTCCCATAGTTCAGCTGAGCAGGTGGTGCGTGTGCACTCTTCGGATGAAAATCTCCATCCTCTCCCATCACTGTTCAGCTTCTGGAATCGGTGTTCTAGGACTTACAGAATCTTGAAGGATGTAGGACAGTTCAAAGTTATTCAAAGATTGGAAAATACCTCAATGTTGGTTTCTGGACTATTCTCTTTAGTAATGTGTCCTAGAAATTATAGCTTTTCAGCACTCTGAGTTGATGCATATTCTCCTCCCTCTAGAGAAGCTTCTGACCTCAAGTGAGCTCAATCTTCAGGAAAAGTTTGATGAGTGGCACCGAGCTAAAGAATATTAAGGAGATTTTGCCTTTGAATTTCCTTTTTCTTAAGAATCACAATCTGTTGAATGAAGTGATGATGTGGATAGCTAATGTACTAATAAAGATTTGAATTAAAAATGAAAATAATCACAACCTGGTCTCAAATGCCATCCTGTTTTAAAAATTACTTTATTTAATTTTTCCAGTCTCATATTTATTTACAGCAAAGGAAAGATCCCTTGATCATTTCAGAATCATATTTTATAAAAATTTTAGCAAATGGTACTCATTGCCTTTTCTGAAAAGAGGAACAAAAATTTGGATGTTCTTTATGAACATAGTTTTGGGTGCTTTGTATTGTTTTATTTTTGAGACAGGGTCTCACTATGTAGTTCAGGCTGGCCCTGAACTCACTATGTAGCCGAGGTTAGCCTTGAACTCAACACAATCTTTCTGCCTCTGTGTCCTGAGTTCTGGGATTACAGGCATGAGCCACCACACCTGGCACTGTGGTATATAGTACCATAGTGAGGATAGAACTCGAGACCTTGCACTTGCTAGGCAGGTGCCAGACCATCAGCTAAATCTCTGGCCCTGAACATAATTTTTAAGATGTAAGAAATATAAAAGATTTATAACAAAAAGATCATAAACCAATAACTAGTTTTTATATTATTTATTATATTTAAGTATCATTCATGATTAACACTATTTAGTTTTTAACTTAAAAATCTATTTTGCACTTGCTACATGCTATAAGACAGAAAGGCAGACAAAGAGGTGGATTGCGAGGAATTTCCAAAGACAAAGTGTCCATCTGGAAAAGAGCTCAACAACAGAAGTAGTAGAAGAAACTACTTAAAGAGCACAAGATTTATAGAATATTTAGTGGCTGGTGAAGAAAGACATGAACTTTAAACTCTAAAGTAGAATGTAATTTTTATGTTGTGAGATTATTTTTTGATGGTTGTGATAAAGGTGAACCCCAACACAGTTTTATATTCAGAAGCAGAGTTCTGGGAAGGAGATTTAATTCTGGTCATGCTATACTGGTTGTGTCTGGGCCAAAGAGAGGGGACACTGTTGGCTTGATCTAAACAGGTGTACTTCACTCTCCTTCTGTCCCCTTCTCTGTGCTTCCTGGCCTCCATAACATGAGCAGCTTTGCTCATTCACAGCCCCATCCCATTTTTGCCTAGAAGATAGCCCACCTGTATCCTTGCTCCAAATAGACCTCTCTTTCTTTAATTCAAGTGCCAGGTATTGTGTCTATACAACAAGGAAAGAGACTAAGATATGTCCAGTTGTCTCACTGCAGAAACATCTTTAGTCTAGGGATAATAGAAGCTTGAAAGAAGAAGCTGCAATTTGAGTCCTTTTGGTGTTATGCTAGGGAGTGGAGCACAAGGAGAATATCACAGTGTTTATCAGATTTAATGTGTAATAACCTCCATGGAAGAGTTTCTAATTATTCACAAAACATTCAAGAATTCTGAAGACAGTGAGTAGCTCTACAGGAAAATACCTGATTATAACAGCTTACTGTAACATTTCCCAAAATTTCTATTAAGCAGGTGAAAAAAAAAAATCGCCCAGTCAATATCTACCCATGCAATCAAAGTATTTATGTTGTAATTATTAAAATATAATAGGAGTCATCATTGGAGCACACTTTGTGAAATCCTAAGTTGTATTATATAGAAATACTTAAAGGAAATTTTAGAGAGAAAAGAAAAGTCTTTGGAGAACAAGATCTTTTCCTGAGTTTAACTGGTAAGTGTAGGCAATGAAAATCCTGCATAAAGTGATTTATGAACCTTAGAAAAAACAAGACATTGACTATGTAATCATAATCCTCAACAGGAAATAGATGAGAAACAAGATGATAAACTGATGAAAACATTGTTAATAGGGTAAGAACCTATAGTCAAATAGTTACTGTTAATCACAAAAGAACAGATAATTAAATAGTCAATATATATCATTTATAGACAAATTATTTACATTTTTAGAAAATTATCTCATTCATTCATTCATTGCCTGATATTCTACTCTAATGCGATTCTCCTTCAGATTGAGTTTTAAACTTAGCACTGTTGGCGAGTGAGGTAGGATGATCACAAGTTTGAGCCCAGCCTGGGAAGCTTAGCGACGTAGTAAGAACCTGTCTCAAAGTAAAAATTAGAAAACACTTGGGCTGGAGAATGCAGCTCAGTGCAAAGTCTCTAAATTCAGTCCTCAGAACCACCCCCCAAAAAAGAAAAAAATTAAAAGGATATATCTGAGCTCTGGTGATGTAAAAAATGTGATCCTGGTTATAAAATAATTGTGTGTCTAAAAGATGACAGTATATCATGTAACCACCCCACAGCCAAACACTTATTGCAGTACTGTACTATCCAAAGAGAAGACAGTGTTAATGTATCTTTAGTAAAGGATGGATTGAAATATTTTCAAGATACTCTCCTTGTTTTGATCTTTAGGTTTTAGATGTGCTATGTGGTCAATATAATCAAGCTAAAATATTTGAAAGCCAGACTTACATCCTTATTATCAGTACTCTGCTCACATAGACCAACATGAGAGGGGTTTTTTTTGTTTTGTTTTGTTTTGGTTTGGTTTTTTGCACAGAGAAAAGTCATACTTCCTAGGAAAGCTATCTTGTGTTTTTCTTTGGCTTTTTCTCATTACACCTGTTATGAAGTAAAGAAGTGCTAGCATTTTATGAAAGCTTCAGGTTAGCTAAATATTCCTAAAATTAAGCTTTTTCAGGCTAAAAAGCATGGTTTCCTAAATTGTTTATAAGAGTGACTATGAGCTGCCAGAGATATTTTGAGCACAAGGTGCAGCAGAATTTTAAATCATTTCCTCTCACTCCTCATCAGTATCTATATGATTTCTAATCATTCCTGTGCACATCAGCTGTGAGGAGAATGAATCCAGGTGTGGTGAACAGGATGTTCTTGTTTTTCGAAAGGGTGTTTATTTTTATTTATGACATTGTGTTGAAGACTTTTTAGCACTATTTAGAACAAATAGATATACAAACCTTACAAGTGAAACCTTCTACTCTCCACCTTTTTGGAAGGGACAGGATCTCTTTCCATTTGAATAAAACTGTCCAATTAAAATAGTATGAGGGAAGCTAAAATACTAATTCTAAGGTTTCCCTTGTTCTTCCATGGTCTATGGCGTTACCTTCTGAATAGTGGATTCCCAAAAATTTCAAAACTCTTTAGAAAAAAAAATTTTTAAATGAAAATAGAGAAGTTAACTTTTGTTGAAGAAAATGTTTCAAGCCAGATGTCTGTCCGTAGAGAAAAATGGGCTTGCCGAGAACTCTCCATAATCATGAGAAATGATGAAAACCCCTTCATTTTACTGTTTTATTCCTGAGATTACAGAAACTAAAGAAAAAGCAATGTTTTCTCTTGCCAGCACTAAGTGTTGAAGGCTTCAGAAAATGCAAGTTCCTTGATTAAATATATTTTTGCTCATGAGACAAATGATTCCTCCTTACTTTCACAAAAAGAAAAAATGAATTCAGTCCATCCACACATCTAATCTCTCATATTTGCTGTTGTTCAAATAAATATAAATAAAGAACTAGCTACAGAACAAAGCTTATTTTTAGAAACCCATTTGATCAGACCCAGGAAATGGTTATATTTAGCTGATACTTATTAAAGCTGCATATGTAAGTCTATTAAGATGCATTTCATTACCTCTACCAAATGCAAATAGGCTTTCAACCTTTTCAGAGCAGCAGGATTTATTGCACAGTTCAAAGAATGATTGTATCTGCCTTCTGGGCTTGGTGTAGTTTAATTTCACAACATACACACAAGCAGGATTTGTTCTGAGTCACATTGCCACAGTTTCAGAGCTGTAAGTCAGGTGCTTGATGAGTTCCTGAAAATATTTGTTTAGTATTCCAAATAATACATATAATTTACAGTGTTACTCTGAGATAACGAGGAAATGTTATTTCAAATAACAGCTTACTTAGTAAACATGGCTTCTAGTAGAGATACTACCAAGCTATCACTAAACACCATGCATTCATTTTCGGTAAGCCTATATCTATAACTCATGTTCCAAGAAAATTATGAATATTACAGTGAATTGGCTGACATTCTGCCAAATAAGATTTCCTAGCAGCAACAAAAACACAAATGGACTAATGCAAATTAATTGCTTTGAAAATGCTTTATTACATTGATAAAAATTACATTGTATTTGAAGTGAAATGAGGAAAATACAACTCTTGAAGGTCACCAGAAAACTGAAATAAAAATGTTTGAAAAGTATATTGCGAAGAATAAAAACACCTCATTTTCATCAAAATATGGATTGTAAAAGATGTTACTTTTGCAAACTGAAAAAGTTAACTAAACTTTTAAAATCTTATATTTTCAAATTTAATTTCTACTTGCTTTTTAAAAAATGTAGTATTACCTAAATATCCTCATAGATTTCATTTAAAAGTTAATTTTAAATGTAGTATTGATTGATTCTTCTTTTGAGTTTTTCTTTAAGGTACTTTTTAAAAGTACGTTAATTATCAAATCTGAACTTATTCTGTTAAGATTTCAAAATATAATTAAAATTATTTGTCTTCTTAGAATGTTTAATACAAGATGACCCCTATACAAACATATTAGTCCACAAAAATATAGATATGTGTATATATAAAAATATCTATATAAAATTCTTATATAAATGTATACCATATATAGTAGAAGAGAACCATAATAGAAATATTTTCTATGTAAAGATCTTTGTTCAGAAAATGTATTTTGGAGTTTTACATATTGAGAAATGAGACAAAATTCCTTACATAAGTGATATTTTTGTCCTCACCATTTCTTAGCAAACCATATTTT
>PVIR01043146.1:0-11750 GCA_004026965.1 Petromus typicus | reverse complement strand
TATGGATGGAGCAGTAGCTTGTCTTGGCCTATGTTGTAGGTGATCTGTCCTCTGCAATATCATGCTCTGCAATCTAACAATCTTCTATTTGGAAATCTCTTTGAAATGCAAACATTTTCACGGCTTTGCAAAGTAAACTATTGTAAGTAGTTAAATTCATATAAATGTCTAATAGGTTTCAAACAATACTAGAAACTGTGCTAGAAGACACCTGATAGAAATCCAGGGAGAGAGGAATGGAGAAGAATTTCTTACCGTGCATCCATAAAGATCCTTAGAAACTCCAAGTGAAAATCTCAGCTTCATTACAGAAGTGATATACTCATCATAGGATGGTCTTTTAAATTATGTTAAAATATAATGTATGATGAAAAAACAGGTATTTAAAAGAATATTATCAGATATTACAAATTTTGAAAATAAGACTTGTGAATGTAAGTTGAATGTGATACATTTTTTTGTGAGACTTTTATATACATGTTATTTTTAAAATTGATTCTATTGTTCATTTTATATATACATCATGATCACAGTCAGTATTGAGATGAGTACATAACACATTTGAATCTCATTTTTCCCATTCCCCTGCCCTCCCTACCACCCCTGCCTCCTGTATACATGAGCCGTGTTTCCTTTTTAAACTAATTACTCTTATTTTGTATTTATTTTTAAATTTTGATGTGGTCTCTTTTAGTCATATTAGCTAAAATAAAATCTTTGAGGTCTCAGAAGTTATAATTTCATAAAAAATTAAAAATAAGTTGCCATAATTTTGATATCTTAGTAGAAAAAGCATAGGTATGAAAAATATATGTATGCTTGTACATAGGCATGAATGTCAGAATTAATGAATCAATGAATTCCTTAACTGTAATCTTCAGAAGGTTTTAGAGTATGGTCATATTATTCTATGAAAATCTCATTCAGAGACAATAACCATATTTCCTGTATGGGGAAAGAAACAGATAAGACTGATTGTCAGGAGCAACGTTCTGGCACTGCTGATGAGACATTACAGATCGGCAGGGACCCCTGGGCGAGTTCCAACCCATAGCATCTTCCGGATGGAAAGCAGCAGGGGAATCTTATTCCACATCATTTCCCAAATCATTTTTCTTCTTGAGAAGAATGACTATCAACTGTGAAAGAAAATTGAAGTCACACTAAACTACAAAAAGGAAAAATGAGAAAAAGGAGGAGATTATAACACAAAAGCTCATGGAAATAAATAGACCAAGATAATATTAAAAATAACAAAAATATATTGGAAAGCTGATTAAATACATTCATTTACAGTGGATATTTTGGGATATTTTTTCAAATTTTTAGGTAGATAAATGATTCATTTTTACATGATTTTCAGTAAAAGAGAAACACATTGCTATAGTTTTGGATAAAACATAAACCTCTTGCTAGATTTTAAGAAAAAAAAAATTTCGGTGACTTGTTACTTATTTAAAGCGTCAAAGAAAATATTCTGATTCCTTGTAGGTCAAATAAATCAGTGTTCTGCTTGTCAATGAACAATTCTTATTAGTGCTCTGAGCTATTGTCATATAAGATCTAGAAATAAATATTTCTTTTAACGCACATGATTTACTGAAGTAGTTGTTCCCTCTTCCTCCTTTGGTCATAAGAACAGGGATGGAGGCCTGAATTGGCTGAAAGCATTAACAAAATTGTGACTGCTGGGAACCAAAGCAAAGGAGAAAAGGTTGCTGGATCAGCAATCCTGTGCTGTTTCATTCAGAAAAAAAACCCCTTCTCACTAAGCCTACTTTCAATAAGTACTATTTGGTACACGTAGGAAATGAATAAAATCCACAGAAGAAGAAGAGAAATAACTTTGGCATGATCACCTAAAAGCCTATATTGTCATTTTTAAAGATCTGATTGAATCTTTAAAATTCATATGATATGAAAAATAAGTTCTTAAAAGTAAAAGGAAGAGTATGTTGTCCATGTTCCTCCAGTGAAAGTCCAGCATGGCAGCTAAAGTAGCTCAATCTTTCTTTAAAGAGTTTAGAAAAGCTTCAAGCATCAAATTAACTAGTTGTCTCAATAGTAGTGTGAGACAGCTTAAATCAAACTTTCTGAAGTCCATTTCACTGCTAGAGAATTGATTGGAAATCAGATAATACATGTGAGGATCATGGAACACAAACTGCTCTGTTGGAAAGACTCAGTAAATGTAGATAAAGGCACTATCATTATTATTAATAAATGACTTCCCAGTGTAATATCTATAAAATATGGGCATATGGTGTGGGGGGGGAGGCACAGGAAATCTGTTTCCTTACTTCTCCCTCAGAGACACAAGTAAGATTTCCTCAATCATTTTCATAAACATTAAAAGATATCTCCACTGTGCTTTTACCAGGTAATAACCTAATAGCGATGGAAAGAAAAGATGGAAAAGTGACATATTGGAAAAGAAAACTCAGAAGTTCTCTGTTAGGAAATTAGAATGCTAAAGATCCTGTCAAAATGTATTTTGCATGATTTAAGATGAAATCTTTAAAAAGAAGGATAATATCAGATAAATTATCCTATCAACTGCTGTACATAATCCTGTTATTTCAGGCAAGATAATTGCATGGTAAACAGCATTAGCTATTCATTAGCTGTAGTTATTCTCTGATTCTTCCTCATCTGGAGAGATTTAATTCAGTGACAAGAAAAACACTGCAGAGCAACTCTTGTCATATAAACTAAGTAAATACAAGAATAAATAAGTAGGAAGTAATTCATATGCATATGAAAATACCCTATGTTTAACGAATAATGTTCTCATTGGCTTGTCATGATACTACACTAACTATAGGCATCTGCATATACCATTAATTTCAAATGCGATATTTTGGGAAAGGAAGTATTTTGGATGCTCTAATCAATCACTAGTCAATTAATTAAATAGTGTAAGTGTTTCTGAGCCATGAGTATAGGGCTGGAACTGTTAGTCTCTGCTCTCCTACCTTTACCTTTACCTTCAGGAAGACAGGGAGAAGGGCTGCATATCGAATTTAAGCAGTAATGGTAATCATTTGCTCAATCATGTCTACTTAATAAAATCTAAATATAAACCTCTAAATGGCATGGCTAAGTGAACTTTTTGGTTAACAAACTCATCAGGCTATATGGAACAAGGACAGCTCTGAGAAGATGTAGAAGATTCCTGCCACAACCAGTACCTCACCTTATGCATCTCTTCATTCAGCTGTTCTTGAGCAGTAACCTTGATTATAAGCCATATATGGTATGCAAAATGTTCTTTAAATTTCATGTATTATTCTGGTGAATCATAAAAATTGAGGATGTTAGCAGCTTATCAACTTTGTGACAAGGTTGACATAACCAATTTTTAAGGAGGAAAATTACTTTAGTCCATGGTTGCCTGGCCTCATTGCACCTGGTCTATGGCAAAGCAGTGCATCATGCTAGGAGCACACAGCACCTGGGAACCAAAGAAAGCAACTGCAAAGATCTGAATCCCACTGCACCTTTTAAGGGGATGCCCTGGATGACCTGACTTCCAACCGCCAGGTCCCAACTTCCAAGAGTTTTGTTACTTTCCCATAATCAAGAGGCTTGAGGACAAACATCCAACACCTGTCTCTCTGTGGAACATTCTGGATCCAAGAGACATGAAGGAACATCCTGGGATTTCTGAAATGTGCATTCAGGTGGGTGGGAATATGGACAACGAGGGTTCCTCGTTTGTGTTTGGTCTGACTGAGGACTGTATTGTGAAACTCAGCCCTTAGCGTGAGATCTGATGTTAACTTTGGACAGTTAGTGTCAGAATTGAATTGATTTTTTGGGAACCAGTTTGTGTCAGAGAACTGTATGATTATTATTGGTAAAGACACCATCTGTTTGCTTGGAATTAAAAACATTTCATTATGCCTAAAGAATTTCAAACAATGTATTCTGTCGTTTGCCTAATATGTTAGTTATCTGTTGCTGTGATCAAATTCTTGAGAAAAACAAGTTATAGGTAAAAAAATTTATTTTTCCTTGGAGCTTTAGAAGTTTCAGTCCATGGCTGGCCTGCTCTGTGGCTTTTAGGCCTGTGACAAAGTAGGAATGTCAAAGAAGGAGGGCATTTTAGACATTTCAAGACAGCTGCAACCCTGATGGGAGCCAGAAAAGAGAGAATGTGAAACTCCGTATCAAAGTTTTCTGATAAGGATATTTGTGAAATTTCAAGTTTACTATATTTAAGGCTCAGCAAAATAAGGACAGTAAATAGGGATGGTCCCAAGGTTATACCTGTATGACTCACCTTCTTCAATTAGACTCTAGCTCCTAAATTTCATTGCATGCCACCCGCACTGGTTAAGCTTTCTTGTTAGCATGACTGATGTGCAAACTGCCTAGGAGATCAGAAAATCATATGAGTGGGTGTGTATGTTTAGGACTCCGTCTGGCCTCTGGTCCATTTTCCTCTGACACTGTCCCCTGTTTTGTTTCTGGTCTCTATGGACTAAGTAATTTCCCTCCATTGTGCCTTTCCACCGTGGTATTTCTGCTTCGGAGACTGTCAGCAGTAAGCCATGGACTAAATCCTTTGAAACCGTGAGCCAAATATGTGCTTCTTTCAATCATGCATGTCAGTTATTTTGTCCAACAGTGAAAATAGTGATTAATATATCTCTCAATAACATCATCAAACTATATTTTCATCAATTGGTTAACCCATCGATGAAGCTGGATTCTCTCATGATTTAATCCCCTTCTTAAAACACCATCTATGAATGCATAAAACTTTTGGAAGCATTTTTAGATCTCAACTGAAAGTCCTAATAACTCTTTTAACTTTTCCTACGACTAGCAATTATGAATGACATCAACATAATTCCCTGTGAGTCAAATGTGCTCTGAAGTGAAATGATAAATGTGATTCATGGATTAATTGGATATTTGCCTAAGCTGTATAATACTGCAAAGTCTGAGAAACTAAACAACGTGTTGTAGTTGCTGATGGTTTGAATTTGCAGTGCAGAGTGTGAAATGAGGTTGAAAGTGGATACTGATGACATCGGTTCAAAGACAGAGAGATAAGGACAAGGTTGTAGTGAGCTTGGGGAAGCACTGACTCTGGGAGGACAGAGGAGAGGCACAAAGTATTCCATATGAAGCACGGAGTAAGTGGATGGAAGGTTCAGGGGAAGAAGATATGGTAGCCCTCTTCTGAACATAAAGTCAAACCTATTTGTACCTAGTTAAGGAATCTCTCCAGATTCATCATTTCCCTCATTTTAAAAGATAAGAAATGATTGATGAGCACCAGAGATTATTGGGGACATTCCCGGAAGACAGTCTTGTACGCAGTGGGAGTCTGAAGTGTGTGTCCATGTAAAGATTAGCTGCAGATTACTGACCACATGGGATACAAGTGGTGTGACAAAACCAGACGGAGAAGTCACTGCGTAAATATCACGTCCAATGCATGCTGGCAATGAATTCATATATACCTCCTTTGTTTTCTGATAAGGATATTTGTGAAATTTCATGCTTACTGTATTTAGGTCTCAGAAAGCTGCATTCTACATGGGGTGCCTAGGTGTCTTGAATACTTTGAACTAAAGAAGATGACAAGGTCCTAGAATCATCCCCCAAAGCAAAATCCTGGTCCATTTGCTCCTCTCTATCATTCTTCTTTCTTATCTGAGACACAATTCTTCTCCAACATGAGTCTCAGAAGCTAATGTTACTCTTACCCACCCACCTAACTAGATCTTTCTCTAACCTATTCTGCCCTCTTTTTGTGTGGAGGTTGCCCATGATGAAATTCTTTGAGTTACTTTTTTGATTGAACTTGGTAAGACCTTTATTTTGAAGGAGTCCTGAACTATAATGAAAAAGAAGTAATACTACACAAAGAAGCCAGAAGTAACTGGAAAATACAGACCTTTCTAGCTCCCTACTCTCAGGTCTGATAAATTATACTACACAATGCAAATGTGATAAAAATACTCAGCTTTTCCTTTATCTTTCATTTTAAGTAGGCTCATTTTATAATATGGTGAAATTTGATATTGAGTGTATGTTACATTCAATAATATGAAATAATCCATATGATATCTTCTGTTCTACACTTATTAATTTTGCAGCCAACAAAAAATTGTTATTTCATACAGGAACATTACATGATAACATAATTTATAAATAAATTCTATTACAGTTTTAGTGTTCTAACCATTATCTGTGTTTCTCATTGAACAACTAAAATGCATTAAGGACCATATATGTGCTTTTTTATATATAATGGAATTTTTATAAGCAAAATTTGAATGAAAATTATAAATCAGAGGTTTCATATAATGTTTTCAGTTTTTCACAAAATTTTCTTTATTAACTATTAAAGAGATAGAAAAATTATTTTCCAGTGTATTAATCGTATTATAGGTAAATATTTCTTCCTCTGAACAGAAGTGATTCTGGGTGCTCATTCCACTCCTAAGGATTTCTTTTCATTAATCCTTTAACATCAGCTTTTCCTCAGCTGCTGATTCCCTTCAACAATCAGCTTAATATAGTCAATGTTTTTCATCAAAAAATAAAAAAGCAAGAATCTTTCAAAGTATAGATTTAATCTGATGTTGCCTTCAAATCATTATTCAGTTCTCCTTGGCCCTTCAAGACAAAGTCAAGAGTGACTTAGTTGCCTATTATGTTAGTTGCAGCTGCTCTCAGAGTCATAAACTAGGAGGTGTCTGAACAACAGAATTTTATTTCTCATAGTTCAGGACACTGGAAAGTAAGAGACAAAGGGGCTAGCAAATATTGTAGATTACACAGGTCCCTAACTGATTTGTAGATTATCAACTTTTCACTATCTCCTCCCATGGTATAATTAAAGCTAGAGAGCTCTCAAGCCTCTTTGTAGAAGGCCACTAATTCTATTCACAAGACTGTACCTCTGTCCCCCTATTACCTCTCAACGGCTTCCCCTCCAAACACCATGGTGTTGGAATTGGGGTATAAACACATGAACTTTGAGGAAGACACAGAGTTCGGTCCATTGCACTTGGTATGACCTTTAGATGTCAACTTGCTTCTCCATTCATATTTTCCAGTATTCTCACATCATGTTTCACCCTTTCTGAAAGGCTTCCTCTTGAAGAATTATAACTTCTCTGGAGTCTTTCTTATCCAGAATTCCCTATAGCACATTTGAGCCTGTTTCACATTTTACAGAGTGCTGCCCCCCTGGGTTGGAAGTCACTTCTAGAATTCCTCTTCTGCCTCCTCAAAGGCTGAGTTAGTTATGTGTGCCTTTCCAGCTAGTTTGCTCACCACATGAAACAAGTACAGTGTCAGCACCACACGGATAAGCTTCTAGATTTGATGGGGTCAGAAATTCCATACTGTTTTCAACATTTTCTCATCTGTCTGACTGTTCTTTTATGACAAACTCTTTGGAATCACTTTGTAAAGTCACAGAGATCCCTAGTGAACATTATATTGTATAATGCTAAACCTCCACTCAAATATGGTAGTATTATACCCGAGAAGTGTTCCTTCTACTAATTCAATGAAATGAAATGTCTTTTAGAAGTCTCTAAAATTTTATAATTTTTATTGTTTAATTCTTTTTTCTAACAAAATTACATTTAAAAAATTTTGTATTTTGCCAATTATTTTCTTGGAAAGAAAATTAGAAATATGATCTAACTTTAATGTACAACATATATTTGTATAATTATCTATATTTGAGTTTAATTTAATAATTATTACAGGAACAATTTCAGTGAGACTAAAAACACCTATTAATTTTACCTCAAGTATCTTAGAATTCACTATGGTGAGGGAAGGAAATTTTCATGGAAAATTCATTTTGTGTAGTAAATAAAGGAGACAGAAAGAAAGATGGGGAGGAAGAGAATAAGTAAAGAAGGAATAAAGAAGGGGAATTCTCTAAAGTTGTATTCTGATTTTACTCATATTGAAACTTGTTATTAATTTGAAAGGACTGATCACTTTCATAGCGTAATATAAGAAAATGACTTACATATCTGTTTATTTGGTCTGTATCTTATATGCAAAGGTATGTAGTTTCCTTCACAGTTATATCATGCCTTTATTACTTTTGATTTAAACCTTCATAGCTTCTTACATTTGATGATTCTCTGTTTTTAGGTATAAAATCAAAACACATAACATTATATTTTCAACTAATTATTTCAGATGCTTTTAATATTACTTTACAAACTGTAGGATAAGACTATCTAAAAGTAAATCCCATGTGAAATATGAGATTTCAACATATAAATTTTGACTGATGTAGACATTAAGGCTATGTCAGCTTTCAAACATGAATTGCTTGCAATGTTCTTGTGGTAGGCTATGTTGCACATACATGGATTAGGTGATGGGAAAATAAATTAGCAGGTAAGCAGAGATAAATCCTGATTAGGCTTCCATAACTCCAAAGTATGACATCAAAACACAAGCAAATTACATATTAATTTTGCTGACAAGGCCAAATAGGGAGTAAGTTTGCACAGTGGTTTTTATGTTGTGTACATTTGCACATTCTGTGTATGCAAAGGTGTGCATGCATTGGCTCTCCTCTCAGAAGTGACTCAAAAGCCATGTGTCTTACTAAGTTTCTACTTTGTGTTTTTCATCAACATTATCAATTTCTTACATTAGTGTAAGAGTCTGATGAATGAATTCTTTTCTTCAGGGAAATACAGCACTCCAGTGAAACAGAAACAGAATTCTTTGTAGAACAATAATGGATTGACTAGTTTGGACAACATACAGTATTGCTGGTGTCATGCATTCTGGAATCTGAGATAGATAAACCTCTCTTATCTGTCTGCATAGTGGATCGAATTTAAATTCATAATGCCACCTGCTACCACCACTTTTCTTTCTGTGAATTCTAATGACTAGCTAGAGTATTTAACAAAGCTTGATAAGCTTCTGGAAAAAAACTTGAGTTTTTGTTAAGCTTTTTGTGTATTGAAAGAAAAATCTGCTTAACTCCTATGGCTCTATAATCTGAACAATGTTCTGTATTTGTCTCCTTCTGCCTTTATTTTATGAGGACTAGAGACCAAAGTTTACAGTGGGAAAATGTTTTAATAACCCATAATAAATTCTTATATCAAGTAAGATAAGAAATCAATTTCTATGATATTACTGAAGATTTAAAAAAATCAGTGTAAAATCATTATTTCTGAATTTTAACAACAAAAAATATACACATTACAATTGAATTAGACTTGTTTTAATGAGCTCAATTGGATTTTCAGGTTTAGAAAATTTGACTGCGGCATGAACCATAGTGTTAGAAAATGTAGAGGAGTTCCAAATATACTGTTAGGTAGATTGGTTTAGCAGATTAGTGCATATGGAAGGATGTTTTGTGATTCTGTTGTCAGTTGGCCACGATATAAAATATTTCTCCATATGTTTTCCGCTGTGTGATGTAATAATATGAATCTTTAATTAAGTTGGGACTCATTGCTTCTTCCATCCAATGCCTATTGAGTTTCTATATTAATATAGTTGCTTCTATGCTAACACGTATCAACTTGGCATTTTCCAGATATGTTGGCAGGAGGAAATTAAAAATAAGATTTCTAAAGGTTAGTTAATTAGGATATAAATTTTATTATGCAAATGTGAAAAATGATTTAATTTTCCGATTATTCATATTAAGGCAGTAGATTACAGCTTACCTTGTATTTGCAATTTGATTGCCAGTCAAACTGAAGGTTAGTTAATTATGAGAAATTTGACGTTTCTAAGTGTTTTGATCTTTTTCCGTGGATGAAATCTGATGACTCAATTTGGTTCTTTGACATGCTTTTTATAGCAACAATGATACAACTTACTTTTCCTCTACATTTAATTGCTCAATGCTTTAGCCAAATTTAGAAGTAGACAACATTTTAGAAAAACCAATAGTTATTAGTGATTCATCCATCTTACAGAATTTGCCATTTTTCTGAAAAGATGCAGCTCAATTTGCTTAATTTTATTTTGCTTTATAAACAAATCTCCTCTAGGATATACATACATTATCCACATGCTAAGACAATTTGTTTCACTCCTTTTCTGTTCTGCTTTCCAGATAGAATAGTAAGTTTACCATGCTTCTTTCATTTTTTCTTTTTATTTTGTTTTATTTCTTCCTCCTATACCAATTTAAAAGAGAATAAATATGACATTATAAAACACAACAACTAAAATTGTGTCCCTTAATATCTGGAACTACCAACAGCTACCACAATCCACATGTAGTCAGGCTTTTCATGTTTGATAGTGCAACCTTTGCATATGAATTGTTTGCCTCTTCCCATATACTTCCAATTACTTCTAAAACATTTAACAACATAAATACTGTAAATAGGTGTTACAGTATTTTGTTGTATGATCTTTTGTTCTTTTAGTGAATAGTTTTTTCCATGCTGGAATCTACAAAAGATTGACTGTATAGAAAAATTTAAGCTAAATATGTACAAGGATGAAGCAAATAAATACATGTACCTTAAAATCTTGCATTATATGCTTATTATGGTCAAGTATTAAATGAATATCTGAACATTCTACCAGAGTTGAAGACACACATTAACCTTGCACACTTGTATAAATACCAGTGGACAGTGTGAAGAATTCTTACTGTTTCACAGCTCACTATCAGTTTCCCTAATGAACGAACTACTCTCCTGACACCATTGGTGACACGCGCACCTGGAATGAGCTTCACTTGTCCCTTAATCGACTGTATCCCTCTCCTGAAATTACCCATCCAGCCTGGAACTCAAACTGAATCAGTCATTTCTTTCTTATTTATTCTTCCTTAGGTTTCCTTATAGCACTTTCACTCCTTCCAAAACTATACATTTTTTTTTTAGTGAAATTAATTCAATTTAGTGGTATGCTCTGAAAAGGTAATTTCTACTTTTTAATATCTTTTCATCATCAATATCTATCACAGTGCATGCACACTTCTAGACACTGAAGAAACACTGGTTCAATGAAGGAACAATGTAAATAATGAATTACAATTGTCTTTTTCATGTGGAAATTGGAAAAATAGTAAATTTGTAATTGCTGATTTAAATGGCATCAATCTGTAATGATTATGTTTCTAATTAACTATAATGAAAGGGCATGAAAACCAAAATAAACTTTGACAAGAGATTTGTTTTAAGATTTTGTGGGGCTGCTAAGGCAAATGAAATCAGGTAACGTGTTTTCTCAATGATCAAATTTGAGAAATATTATTTGTATTACAGAGAACAATGGGTGATCATTTCAATGAATACACTATCAAAAGTGAAAAGCTTATGATAGAAATTACAGAGAGAGTTGTTCATTGGCAAAGGTAAAGACTGAAAAAATTCTATAAGCAATTTTGCATATTCCTATTTCTGTACCATCTCTCTTTAACCTAAATGTTTGTATTGTTGGACACATAAAACACACTGATAGAATTTTTAAAGGAGAATTTTTAAATAGAAAACCATATATGAAAATTACTCAAAATATCATGTGGATGAGATAGATTTGGGGGTCATAAAGAAAACCCAAATATGGTAGCTTGAGGTACTGCTATGTCTTAAAGAGGCCATGGAAGCAGATGTAGGCTAGGCTTTGCTGAAGTTCCATTGTCTACTTAAAGATGAGAAAGAGTAGCCAAAACAATGGGAACAAAGTTGCCTTCAGTCTTCTAGTAGATATTACATTAAATTAACATTGCAGGGAAAGAGCCTGAAAATCAAACA
>PVIR01043145.1:0-12034 GCA_004026965.1 Petromus typicus | reverse complement strand
ACAGAGAAAAGATGATCCTGTATATACTTAAAGTTCAGCTGTTCCACATCCAGAGGTGGGTTTCCAGGTTGTCACCTGGCACGCTCTCCTGTTGTCTGTAGCACTTACGTGTCCTGGGCTCTGTAGGCAAATAAGCTCCACTTCCCTTTGCAGAGGCTGCCACTGCCTCACCCTTCAGCACAGATCATCCATTCCATGACTTACAGAAGTATATTGAAATCACTTATGCTAATTTAAATAAGACATCATGGGGAAGATTAAAAACTGGTAGAAACCAGAATAGCATTTTAACAATGAAATTTTCACCTACTGTTCTAGCTGCTTCAGAGACTAGAGAGGATTCCCTGAGCCCAAGAGTTCAAGACCGTCCTGCGCAAAGTTATGAGACCCCATCTCAGAAAATATAAATAAAAGGTTTAAAAAAAAAAAAACTAAACTGGGCATCGTGGCTCATGCCTCTAATCTCAGCACTCCGGCTGAGACAGGAAGATTAGGCCAGCTTGAACTACATAGCAAAGCCCTGTCTCACAAAGATGGCAAGAACAATGCCAGTGTGGTGGCTCACACCTATAATCCCAGCACTTGGGTGGCAGAGGCAGGAGGAGTGCTGTGAGTTTGAGGCTGAGCTACCTAATGAGTTTAGGGCCAGCCTGAACAAAGCGAGACCTTGTCTCAAAAAAAAAAAAAAAAGAGCAAAAAAGAAACTATCATTTTTGTTTAAAATTATGAAAGGACAAAAAATAAGTAGAAATAGAGAAAAATTGTAATAGGTCAGGCACATTGGCACATGGCTGAAATCAACTACTCAAGAATAGTGGGTAGGAATGTCAGTTTGAGACCACCTTGAACAACTTAGTGAAAGAAGGTAGGAATACAGCTCTGTGATAGATCACTTGGCCTAACATGTGCAGGCCCCTGCCTTCAGTCCCCAGTACTATAAAAAATAACAAAGAAAATAAAAATTTCTGTGCTGGTTCCAGAACGACTCAGATTTCTGGGAGTGAGGCCTAACTCTGTTTCCTGGACAGCTTAGATGATTTTGTTGCAGCCAAAATGTAGCTGGCAAGTAGAGAGCATGTAGTAAATGTTAGAAGAATGAGTAAGATGATGACCTGGAACTGTTTGCTCCTGTATTTTCTGTTATGTACTGGTCTAAAAATGCTAATGTATTAAAAAATTAAAAGTTTTCTCAAGTATGTTAGCTACTTAACACAGTTCTTCATCCCAATTTTTAAGCTATTGTGCTGTGAAATTGAGAATTCTTTGGATTTTTTTAAAGCAGTTATGCATAGATCATGTTTTCCAACACCCAGTAATCAACCAGCAATGAATTTCTAGTTCTGTAATTTCTACAGCAAAGAATATAGTCAAATACATATAAAAAGCTTCGTGTGAACTTAGTGTTTCACCATTTGAATTTTGCTTGGTATATGTTTTACAAAGAAACTCATTTTTCACTTAGTTGTTGTTCTTTGAGATAGGAACTTGCTTTATAGTTCAGGTTGGCTCAGAACTCACTGTGTAGCCCAGGGGCTGGCCTCGAACTCAGGATCCTCCTGTCTCTGGGGTGCTAGGATTACAGGCCTGCACCGCTATACCAAGCATCTGAGGTTTTGAATTGAAATTTATTTATGAGGAATTGTGGACTTCATCAGAAACATTTTTTCGTTATTTCACTTTTATGATTAAACAACAGCATGAAAATAAAAGTGTTGGTTGAAGTTGCTACATAAACAGACACAGAACAGTAATACGCAAACATACCAAACAGACTTTATTTGGATGGTCTTTTCACATCCGAGATTTGTCTGGTACCGTAGAACATGGCATTTGAAATTCCTAGTCTGCTGCCTGCCTGCCTCCCTCCCCACAGTGCTGGCAAATGAATTTTGCTTTGAGTTAACATCTCTAACCCTTCTTCTAGTTATTTGGGACACGATCTTGCTAGCATATGCCAGCTGGGCTTGGACTTGTGATCCTCCTGCCTCAGCTTCCCAAACTTTGTTGACCGGCATATACCACTACCCCTGACTCCTAGTCTTAAAGTAATGCTATACTGTAATATTCACAAACTAATTCCAATATCTTATTTTCCACTTCTAGGCAACTGGGGGAGCCTGTTGTGAGATAATCAGTTGTATTAGATTGAAAAACTATCTTATTGATTATAAACCAGTATAGACTCCACACCAATAAATATGTTATAATAGTGTTCTAGAAATGTAAACAGATTATCCTTTTTGCTAAGAAGAATAATCATTGAAAGAATAATCACTGAAAAATTTTTTTAAAGTTTAGCATACAGATATTTCCTTTAGAAGGAAAAACATACATGATTTGAGAGCATAATTTAATTACCCCCAGTCAGATGGCACATACCTGTCTGTAATCCCAGCACTCTGGGAGGCAGAGGTAGCAGGATCACAAGGTAGAGCCCCTCTGGGCACTTAGTAATTTAGCATTTCAAAAGAGGGGCAGGTGGGGGGGGCGTGGCTCCATGTGGAAAGCCCTGGTCTCAATCCCCAGTACCCAAAACAGAACAAAATATAATTGTGATTCCAGTAGCACATTTATTTAATTCTTTAGAGCCTTCACATAGCTGCTACTTTTATTCTCTTTCACTGTACTTTTTTTTTTTTTAAGGTTTTTTGAGACAGGGTCTTGCTTTGTGGTTCAGGCTGGCCCTGAGCTCAGCCTCAAACTCACATCACAGCAATCCTCCTGCCTCTGCCTCCCAAGTGCTGGGATTACAGGTGTGAGCCACCATGCCCGGCACTGTGGTATGTGGTACTGATTGCTGCTGGGGTGAGTCTCCATGCCCAGTATTGTTATGTGGTTACCAGGGATCGAACCCCAGCCCCTGCACTTGCAAGACAGGCGCTGGAACCACTGAGCTATATCCCCGGCCCTCTTTCACTATACATTTCTGTTAATATTCAAATACAAAGCAAAAAAAGTTCTGAGTTGCATTTAGATATTAAAATAACTATTAGAGAAATACTTTGGAATTATGTATATAAAATCAGTACCTCATTTCTTCCTAGTGGATCAATGAGACAATATTAGTGCCACTTGTACAAGAGATTGAGTCTGTCAGCACCCAGATGAGACGAATGGGTTGTCCAGAGCTACAAATAGGAGGTATGTGAGCCAGACCTAGCATCTGGTTTACTTTTAATGAACGAGCCAAATGGATAAGTTTGTTGTCTTCAGGTGGAGGTGTCTAAATATCTATAATACAGTTGTTGTTTTTTTTTTAATGTAACAGTTTTATATTCTAACTTTGTTATAGAGAAGAATACCCTTTTCCAACATTTACTGTAATGGTGAGGTTGAACATTTTGAAATATTTTTGGTTTTTATTTTTTGGTTTTTAATTTTTTTGCATTGTGGTATCAAGCCCTTCTGGTACACTTGATCTAAATCCCTAGCCAGCCTAATATTTTGAAAGCTATCATGTATCTTTTTATACATATAACATTAAAATCTTCTATATATATTAATTGTTTATAGGTTTACCAAAATGAGTTGGGCTACATTTTGAGGACATGGTATGTGTGTTTTATAAAACTGGCAACCTTACCCAAAATGATAAATTGTAGATCACAAACATGGAGGAAGGTTGAAATCTGAGTCTGGCTTATATAAGGACTCAAGCCAGGGAGGAGTCAGCTGTTTGAACACAAGAAGAAGAGCATGTTAAATTCTTTCAGAGACCTTCCTGAAGATTCATCTGTGTTCTGTGTTTTTTTTTTTTTTTTTTTTTTTTGGTTTTGTTTTGAACAGAGGCTAGTATTACCAGCTTGAAACAAGCTGCTCTGGTCAAAGCCCCTCTCATTCCGACTCTGAATGCAATTGTGCAGTACCTGGACCTCACACCAAATCAAGAGTACTTGTTTGAAAGGATCAAAGGTAACTGTTGATTGGAAGGGGGAAATGTGAAAGCTTTTTATGCTATTTGTATTCTATAAATGAAAGCTAACAATAGAAAAAAACTTTGTTGAAGACTTTAGAAGTATGACCGTATAATACAGTTGTTGTTTTTTTTTTTTTTTAATGTAACAGTTTTATATTCTAACTTTGTTATAGAGAAGAATACCAGATGTGGTGGCACAGGCCTGTAGTCCCAGCACTCCCAGAGGCTGAGGCAGGCAAATTGCAAGTTGGAGCCCAGTCTGGGCCTCTTAGCAACTTACTAAGACCCTATTTGAAATAAAAAAGGCTGGGGAAGTAGCTCAGTGCAGAGGCCCAGCACCGGGGGCTGGGACTCAGTTAAATGTGTTTAATTATTTAATTAAGACTTATAGTTGAAAAACTTTTGGACCATCTATTTTGCATGCTAATAATGGTGAAAATAGCACCCCAGAATATATTAATATTCTTATTCTGAGTTAGAACTTTGAGTTATAATTGACTCAAGGGAGTATTTTTACTCCATTTGACTTTCAGACTACCAAGCATGGGTGCCACTATGACATTCTTTCTTATATCAGCATACTGATCTTTATTTAATTCCTGTTTAGAATGCAGTTTCCTTACATTCCCTTGTATTCTTACGATATGGGAGAAATGTGGTCATCCCAAGATCCTGACTTGAAATTAGGAAGTTCAGGCGCCCTGGCTCCTGTTCACCCTGTGCCTCTGTACCTAGAGAACAGTTAAGGGCCCAGCATAATCCTAGCATTTGGGAAGCAGAGGGAAGATGATTGCTGTGAGTTGAAGCCAGCCTGAACTACAAAGGGAGACCTGTCTCAAAAACTTTTAAAAAAGGGCCGGGGATATAGCTCAGTGGTTCCGGCGCCTGTCTTGCAAGCGCAAGGACCCGGGTTCAATCCCCGGTAACCACATAACAATACTGGGTGTGGAGACTCACCCCAGCGGCAACCAGTACCACATACCAGTGCTGGGCGTGGTGGCTCACACCTGTAATCCCAGCACTCGGGAGGCAGAGCCAGGAGGATTGCTGTGATGTGAGTTTGAGGCTGAGCTCAGGGCCAGCCTGAACCACAAAAGCGAGACCCTGTCTCAAAAAACCTTAAAAAAAAAAAAAAAACTTTTAAAAAAAACAAAAACAAAACAGGTCGTGAAGTTAAAATTCTTTTTAATTATGGGTAAAATTTGTAAAGTGATCTCATCCACAAAACAAGTTTTAAAAATACTATGCCAGACTACGCATAGTGGCATCCTGGCATTCACCTGTAATCCCAGCATTTTATGAGCTTAGGCAAGAAAATTGCAAGTCCAGCCTGGGCAATTAGCAAGACTGTCTCACAATTTTTTTTTTTTTTTTTTTTTTTTTAGACAGGGTCTTGCTTTGTAGTTCAATCTGGTCCTGAACTCACCATACCACCCAGGATAACCTGGAACTCTGGGCAATCTTCCTGCCCCTGCCTCCCAAGTCCTGGGAGTACAGGCATGAGCCACCACATCTGGCACTGTGGTATGTGGTACCAAGGATCAAACTTGGGGGCCGGGGATTTAGCTTAGTGGTTCCAGCGCCTGTCTTGCAAGCGCAAGGACCGGGTTCAATCCCCAGTAACCATATAACAATACTGGGCATGGAGACTCACGCCCAGCAGCAATTAGTACCACATACCAAAGTGCCTGGTGTGGTGGTTCATGCCTGTAATCCCAGCACTTGGGAGGCAGAGGCAGGAGGATTGCTGTGATGTGAGTTTGAGGCTAAGCTCAGGGCCAGCCAGAACTACAAAGCCAGACCCTGTCTCATAAAAAAAAAAAAAGGATCAAACTTGGGACCTTACACTTGCCAGGCAGACATGGGAACCACTGAGCTAAATCCTGGCCCTCACAGTAAAATTTGTTTTGTTTTGTTTTGTTTTTTTGAGACAGGGTGTTGCTTTGTAGTTCAGGCTGGCCCTGAGCTCAGTCTCCAACTCACATCACAAAAATCCTCCTGCTTCTGCCTCCCGAGTGTTGGGATTACAGGCGTGAGCCACCACGCCTGGCACTGTGGTATGTGGTACTGATTGCTGCTGGGGTGAGTCTCCATGCCCAGTATGGTACGTGGTTACCGGGGATCGAACCCGGGTCCTTGCGCTTGCAAGACAGGCGCTGGAACCACTGAGCTATATCCCCGGCCCTCACAGTAAAATTTGTAAAAGGTGTGGGAATAAGAGCCAGGGATTTAACTTAGCGGCACTGCACTTGCCCCACAAATGCAAAGTCCTGAGTTCAATCCCCAGTACTGCAAAAAAAGGTGAGGATAAATCTCAGGGTAGAGTGCTTCCCTAACACAATCCCCAGGACTTCCAAACTATATTTTCTTAGTTTGAAAATACTACAGTGCTCCTCCTTTTTCCTACACTAAGAACCAGCATTCAAGATGCAAGAATCAGCATTTTTCATGATTTCCTAAAATCTTTTCACATAAAGAGAATTTCAAACATACATAAAACTAGATAAAACAGTTCCTATAACTCCCGTGTTCACATCACCAGTCCTAATATCAATCTGACAGTGCCTAGGCAAGTCTTGTTCTACCCATATTCCCTCATTTCTTCTGGGTTACTAAAGGTACAAATCCTGTGTTATTAACAGTTTATCTTAAATATTTTCTTTCCTGTGTTTTCCTTTTAAACAGTAAAAACTCATTATAAAACAAGAGAAAATAGTGACTTTAGCTTGAGGAGCTCGAGTCCTTAATGAAGATGAGCAAGTAAAATAGGACAGGGCTTCAGCTTGAGCAGCTGGAGGAGACATATTCAGATGAAGGGGATCAGACTGACCCTATGAACATTTTCTTATTTACTGTTATAAGACAGAGCCTTTATATCAATTTTTTTTAAGTGATATAGCCTTCACCCAGGCAGGTGGCGGTACACACACCTATAATCCCAGCACTTGGAAGGTGGAGGCAGAAGATCACCAAGAGAGTGCATTTTGTTTAAAGGAAAGAACATACATTTATATTACTGTAATGCAGTTACCATCCCTTAAAACTGAGCAGTTCTGGGCCCAGGGATTTAGTTCAGTGGTTCGGGAGCCTGCCTTGTAAGCACAAGGTCCTGAGTTGGATCCTCAGTAACCACATACAACAATGACTGACATGGAAACTCACACCCACCAGCAGTCAGTACCACATACCACAATGCTGGGTGTGGTGGCTCACGCCTGTAATCCCAGCACTGAGGAGGCAAAGGCAGGAAGATTGCTGAATTTGAGGCTTGTCTAGGCTACATAGTGAGCTCAGGGCCAGCCTGAACTATAAAGCAAGACCCTGTCTCAAAAAGAACAAAACAAAACTTAATAGTTCTGTAATACTTTAAGTGAATAAGCCTTACTCAGATTTCCCAATCCAGTGACTTTGTGAAAATCTGTGATAGATTTGTCCCACATTTCGGCTTTATCTGATTCTTTCTTCATAATGATGTTCAACTTGATCTTTTATATCTTGATTTACTTTAGTTTTGGTATTTTGACCAGGATTTTAAGATGATATGCTTTCCTTTATTGGAATTCCTTATCCTTTTCTTCTCTTAATAGATTGATAGATAAGTTTATTTTAAAATACCTTTTTAAAAGCTTTTTTAAAAAATCTTTAACTTCTTTAATTTTACTTTTGTTGACAGAACTTTCTCAAGGAGGCTGCATGAGCTCATTTCGATGGAACAGAGGTGGAGACTTCAAAGGCCGGAAGTGGGATACAGATCTGCCCACCGATTCTGCTGTAAGTCGCTACATGTAGTTTTTCTTTTCAGACTAATATTATTGGTATTAGAGTCATGTATTTTAACTTTTCTATGATAAAAATAAGTATGAAAAATAGCTCAGTGGTTCCGGTGCCTGTCTTGCAAGCACAAGGGCCTGGGTTCGATCCCCAGTTACTCATAACATACTGGGCGTGGAGACTCACCCCAGCAGCAATCAGTACCACATACCACAGTGCCAGGCATGGTGGCTCACGCCTGTAATCCCAGCACTCGGGAGGCAGAGGCAGGAGGATTTTTGTGATGTGAGTTGGAGGCTGAGGTCAGGGCCAGCCTGAACTACAAAGTGAGACCTTGTTTCAAAAGGCTTAAAAAATAAATAAATAAATAACTTCAAACCAAGATATAAGTAATGAATTACGGTAGCACAGTACCTGTACCATAATCCAACCACTGCTGATATTTGTCTCTTTTCCCTTTGGATAAATGTAGCTACTTTTTAATACTTTTATTATGATTGTAATTATCCCGTATATAAAATTATATTCTTTGTTTTTCACTTTTGCAGTGCTTCAATATTTTTTCTTTATTATATACCATCACGTAACTGTTCTCCCTCCTATACTAAAACTTAAAGACGGGCCAGGGATTTAGCTCAATGGTTCCGGTGCCTGTCTTGCAAGCGCAAGGAGCCAGGGTCTGATCCCCGGTAACCACATACCTATACTGGGTGTGGAGACTCACGCCCAGCAGCAACCAGTACCACATACCACAGTGCTGGGCGTGGTGGCTCACGCCTATAATCCCAGCACTCGGGAGGCAGAGGCAGGAGGATTGCTGTGATGAGTTTGAGGCTGAGCTCAGGGCCAGGCTGAACTACAAAGTGAGACCCTGTCTCAAAAAACCTTAAAAATAAAAAAACTTAAAAGACTAGGAAATTTAACAATAGAGAAGGGATTTTTTTTTTTTTAATCTTAAGTAATATGGTAAGGAATGTCACAATGTACATTTCTCTTTTTTAATTTTAAAATTTATTTTATTGGTACATTTTATATACATGTTATGATCATATTCAACATTAAGAATTTATACCAGTACATGACAGGACTTAATTCTCATTTTTTCCCATGCTATGCCCCCCCTGCAATTCCCCATACAATTTTTTCTTGTTTGGGATTATCTCTTTAAAAAATTTCTAGTGTCGGGCCGGGGAGTTAGCTCAGTGGTTCCGGCGCCTGTCTCGCAAGCGCAAGGACCTGGGTTCGATTCCCCGGTAACCACATAACAATACTGAGTGTGGAGACCCACACCCAGCAGCAACCAGTACCACATACCACAGTGCCAGGCGTGGTGGTTCACGCCTGTAATCCCAGCACTCGGGAGGCAGAGGCAGGAGGATTGTGATGTGAGTTGGAGGCTGAGCTCAGGGCCAGCCTGAACCACAAAGCGAGACCCTGTCTCCAAAAACCTTAAAAAAAAAAAAAAAAAAAATTTTCTAGTGTCAAATTTATCAAACCAGAGTATGAAAGTTTTGGGGCCTTTAAGAGTTTTTCAAAATCATGTTCTTTATTTTTTTACAATATTTTTTCTTTCTATTGAGTATAATTGACAAAATCATATATACCTTCAGTTTTCAACATCACATTTGAAGATACATGTGTGTTGTGGAATGATTACTGTTACCAAGCTAATTAATCTAATCACCTTATATACTTAAAGCAATTTTAATGTCTCTACATAGAAACATTTTATAACAGGACAACTAAAAAAAAAAACCCTTAAACAATAATAAAAAATATATGCTCAGCATCTCACTCCCAGGGACAGATTAATACAGTTAAGTGAACACCATTCTCAGCAATTTCTTGATATCTCTGAACATTCATACACTTTTGAAAATAAAAGTTGAAGGCTGTACTTTCAGGGATCATTTCTGGAGTTGGTGAAGATAAGTTGCCAGTGCCATGTATTCTGTTTTGTATCCTTCTTTTTCACTTAACAGGTTTCACCTCAGTAAATTCATATCAGCATCATGATCTCATAAATCCCCTTATACTTCGTAACGCCCCTTTCCATCTCCATTTTACTGTATTTCCTCCTCTTAGTATAATTTCTGCTTCATGTCATCTTTTTTAGAGAAAACATGATCCAGTTCTATCCATTTTCCTGCAGATAATGTAATTTTCTTCTCCTTTTTCTTTATCCATTCTTCTGGTCCATACCTTGTATATTGTGAATTTTGCCACAGTGAACAGGTGTAGGAGCATCGTTATAGTATGCTGAGTTTAATTCTTTTGTGTGTATTCCAAAGAGTGCTAGAGCTGAGTCATACGTACATCAGGTTTTAGTGTTGTTAAGGACCTCATACTAATTTCCATAGTGAATAGTACATTCCTAACAGCACTGTCAAAGAATTCCTGTAGTGCCCCCACCCCACCCTTTGCCAGCATTCACTTATTTGTTTTTTCAGTACTAGGAACCCAGGGCCTTTGCATTGAGGTTCATTTCTAGCCCTTTTTCATTTATTGAGATAGAATCCTAGTTGCTCAGATGAGGCTCAGACTTTTGACCATCCTGTCTCCAGCTTCCAAGTGCTTGGATTACAGACAGTAGCACCATGCCCAGTCTTTTTTTTTTTTTTTTTTCTTTCCCATATCTTAATGATAGCCACTCTGACTGGAGTGAGATGGAATCTCAGGGAAGTTTGAGTTTGTGTTTCCTGGATAGCTAAAGATGTTAAACATTTTTTCCTATACTTATTACCCAATTGTACTTCTTTTCAGAAGTATCTATTCAGTTGATTTGCCCAGTTTTTGATTGGGCTGTTTGCTTTTTTGGTATTTTGTTTGTTTAGTTCTTCATATACTCTAGGTATTAGTCACCTGTCAGAATTGTAACTAGCAAAGATTTGCTCCCGTTCACTAAGCTGTCTCTTCATTCTTTTTGGTTGTCCTTTTCTAGGAAGAACCTTTTAATTTGATGTAGCTCCATTTGTTGATTTTTGCCATTATTTCCTGTGCTATTAGAGTCTTATTAAGGAAATCTTTGCCTATACTTATGGCCTCAAGTGTTTCTGCTGTTTTCTTTTAGCAGTTTCAAAGTTGTAGGCCTTATATCTTTAATCCATTTTGAATTAATTTTTGTACAGGATGATGATAGAGATCTAGTTTTGGTCTTCTACATATGGATATCCAGTTTTCATAGCATAATTGTTGAAGATGTTATTTCTCTAATGTGTGTGTGTGTGTGTGTGTGTGTGTGTGTGTGTGTGTGTGTGTGTACACACACCCTGTTGAGAATCAAATATCTGTAGTTGTGTAGATTTGTTTCTGTTTACTCTCTTCTATTCCATTGGTCTGTGTGTCTACTTTTTTGCACATACCATGCTGTTTAGTTTACTGTGGCTTTGAAATTGGGTATTGTGATGTCTCCAGCCTTGCTCTTCTCCCCACCCACCCTTACCAGAAATTTAATTTAAGACTTTGTGCTTGCCAGGCAAGTTGCAGCATCACTGACCTATATCCCCAGCCCTAGTCTTGCTATTCTTTTGTGTGTGTGTGTGAGACAGGCTCTTACTTTGTAGTTCAGGCTGGCTCTCAGCTCACTATGTAGTCCAGGCAAGCCTCAAACTCAAAGCAATCGTGCTTCTGCTTCCCAAGTACTGGGATTACAGGCATGAGCCACCACGCCCAGCATTGTGGTATGTGGTACTAATTGCTGGTAGGTGTGAGTCACCATGCCCAGCACTGTTTTATGTGGTTACCGGGGATCAAACTCAGAACATTGTGCTTGCCAAGCAGGTGCCAGAACCACTGAGCTAAATCCCCAACCCAACCCTTGAGATTGCTTTGTCTATTCCAAGTCTTTTGTGCTTTCATATGAATCTTAAAATTTTTTTCTAGTTTTATAAAGCATGTCTTGTCATTTTAACTGATAATGTATCAAACAAATGTCTAGATTGCACTTGATAATGTGGCCACTTTAGTATTCTGCCAATCTGTAAAGAGAACATAGGCAGTCTTCTAATAAGTCTCCAGTTTTTCTTCATTGATTTGTAGTGTGTGTGTGGGTGTGTGTGTGTGAATCTCACTTTGTAGTTCAGACTGGCCTTAAACTCACTATGAAACCCAGGCTGGCTTCAAACTCACATGCTGGGATTATAGATGTGCACTACCATGCCAAGTTTGTTCTGATATTTTCATTGTACACATCTTTAACCATCTTATTAAATTTAACACATATTATGTCTGTTTATTTTTTTAAGCTATTGCAAATGGAATTGTTTTCCTAATTTCTTTTGTTGCTAGTTCATTATTGGTGTATAGAAAAGCTATTGATTTTTTTTTTTTTTAGGTTTTTTTTTTTTT
>PVIR01043144.1:0-11889 GCA_004026965.1 Petromus typicus | reverse complement strand
GGAAGTATATATTTCTTTTCCATAGTAGCACTACTGAAACATATTATAGATATGTGTTTTTTCGGTAATGAATATGATCAATGACAACTTAAGATCTTATATTAAGGCTTGAAAAGAATGGCTTCCTATAAATTACTCTGATTTTTTGGCTTATCTCAGGATTGTTTGGGGACTTCAGGAAAGTTTGGTATCCAAAACTTTTCCCACCATCTTGCCCCTGAGTTTTCATGTATTCCATTTGACCTTGATTTTCACAGCTATGTGATGTGGGCAAGTTATTTATTTTGTTCGTGACCTGTGTTTAGTTTGACTAGATATAAAGTAAATGAGTTTGGGGTGAAATTTAGGCATTCTTTTTTAAAAGGTTCACAATCAACTATCCTAGACCCTTGCTAGTGAAAAATTCTAGCTGCTGCTTTCTCACATAGAGAATTAAAAGGCTGATCTGTGTGTAATATTTAAGGCCTCTTGGTGTGAAAATTCCAAAATATTTTGTATTAGAAGTATTCATACATACAAAGATAGATTCTGTGCAGAGTCTGCCAAAAAAATGTATACACACTTCAGCAGTTCACCAAACTAATAACTGTCTGGACTCTGAGCCCCTTTTGTAATTGTAGAGGTCAAAGGTAACTTGCATAAATCTCATGATGTCTCAATAAATTTAGCATTAAAATATTCAAGTTTTTCTTTATATATGCACTTTTTTGGAGACCATATAAATATATACACACACTATGTCTTTTTCAGAACTGTGCAACACATATTAGGCTCTTGTTTTATTTATTTACTTTATATAATAAGAATCATATCATACACACTACTTTTTTATGCTTATCTCCTTTTCACCTAAAAAATCGCAAACATTTCAAAAGATCATGAAATCTTTTTATGTCACCTAATTTTATTTTATTGGCACACTTTATATACTCATCATGATCACAATTGACATTGAGAATTTTGTACTAGTGCATGACACGACTTAATTCTCATTTTTCCCATTCCCCTTCCCACCCTACAACCCCCTGCTCCATATACACATAAGCTTTGTTTTTCTTTTTGCCATCATATTTTCCCTCATGTTATTTACCCCTACTCCCTTTACCCTTTGAATATTTTCTATGGCACAATATTTATCATACACTCTGGAACTCATTTATATCTTCAGTTTCTCATACTAGAGAAAAGATATGGTATTTAAATACCTGTGACCTATTTATTTCACTTATGAGAATGTCCTCAAGATACATCTATTTGAGTATAAATGACTCAAATTTGTCCTTCTTTATGGTAGAGTAATATTCAATTTTATTAAAAAACTGTGTCTTTATCCAGTCTCCATTTGATAGGCATTTTGGTTGTTCCCAAGATCTAGCTGTCACAAACTGAGCTGCTATAAACATGGGTGCACATATGTCACTCTGATATGAATCTTTTAATTCTTTTGTGTATATCCCCAGCAGAAGAATAGGAGAGTGAAATGGGACCTCGATTCCTAGTTTTATGAGTAATCTCCACCTGATCTCCTAGTGGTCGTGCCAGTCTCCACTCCCACAAATAGTGGAGAAGGGTTCCTTTTGCCCCACAGCCTCACCAGTGTTTATTGCTGGCTGATTCTGAGATAGCAGCCATGCTTTGTGGAGTGAGATGGAATCTCAGTATTGTTTTCATCGGCATCTCTTGAATGATTAGTGCTGTTAAACATTTCTTTGTATGCTTCTTAGCTGCTTTTACTTCTTCCTCTGAAAAGTGTCTGTTCATTTCAGATGCCCATTAATGATCACAGACATGGCATCATTTTGATGTACCAAATCACCTAATCATTATTCTACTGTTGGAACTCTATAATCTGTCTCTCCACTGTATTCCTTTCTCTCAAGTAGGATCTCAGTAGATTGATTCATTAAGTATTTGAATTTTGAACAGTATTTTAGTGTAATTTACAAATCAGAGCATCATCTTCCATTAGCAGCTTATAAAAGTAAACTGTGATAGGTATGATTTCTGTCCTCCCTTACAAATTCTCTCTAAATTACAGGCTGTAGTTTTCCTTGTGATCGGCATCATCTTCATGATTGGAAGTATGGCACTCATTATAATTGACTGGATTTACAATCCTCCAGATTCCATCCATCATTAATCCAAGAGAAAATACTTTCTTTTTCTACTGGAAATGGTTGCAAGTTCTGCTCCAAAAGACGTTTGAGTTTTCTTGACTGGAAGGCCATTCATAGGAAATAATTACAGGAAGACTGCACAGATGTCAGCTACTAGCATCATCAGACACCTGTGAGAGAAAACCATGGCTTTTGTCGAGATCTGTTTAATATCTGCGTTGCACATCTCTAAGCCCAGGTTTTACTAAAACAGTATGAGACGATCAAGGTGTGTTTTACAAGTGGTGTGTTGTACAAGTGTGTTGTACAAGCAGGGTGGCTGCATGTAGTAGTAATCAGATAATATTCTTTCCCCAGCCTGCTCCCTACCCTGCATCTCCCATGAGATTAACAAATAGTTGTATTCTCAGAATATCAAGCTAAAACAGGCTGGTGGCAAAGCCGTCACAATGCCTTCGCCCATCTTGCACTAAACACCTTGGGTCTGTTGGTCACCCGGTGATAAAGGCATGTCCTGTGACCTGTCCCTGGGAGGCACACGAATGACCAGACACCAGTCTGGAGCACTTACGTCAACACTATCAGGGTATTTTGCCCAGACTGTTTGTGACATCAAATTAGCAACTGCTTCACTCAGTGGAATGTTTTGGCAAATATCAAACCATCGTACTAAATACAGAGAGGGTCTTTATTTATAGAGCAAAAATAAAAGGAATATCGCCTATAGCTCAGCTCCCCACTGTGGAAGCCTCTGCTTTTGAATGCTGTTCCTACTCCACTGTCATTCTTTCGTCCTTGAACAATGCTCTCCCTCTCGTCTTCCATTCGCATTCAGAATTTTTAGAAGGCCACAGTTCAAGTGGAGACACACTACCCAGTATTGTTTGATATGTGTTTAGTTGATAAACATTCAGTGCAGGAAACTGTGATTTGCTATATGTTTATGTCTATAATCTTAGTCTACAGTCAAAAGAATGTTAACATGTGGAACCTTTGATTTTTATTTTTTACACGTGTAGCTTTCTTTCTCATAGTTAAAACATGTTTATTGTTGGGGTTGGGAAATTAAGCTGCTGGGCTCAGAATCCATTTGTATGTGTCCGTCCATCAGCGTTATTTTAAATTAGAAATCTAAGTTATATAGTTTGGTAATGCTCTTTCTCAGTGTTTACAATAATAGAATCAGGTCTAAGAAAAATTTTTATTTGCAAATAATTAACAGAGCTAGGGTTGCTCTTTTAATTTAGTATGCCTAAAATAATATTTAGTTCATTTTAGCTTATACGGCTGTTTGATAACATTGTCATTTACTACAGTGTTTGAACAGTTGTCCATATAAATATAAGTGGAACCACTACAAAGAAATGCAAACCATCATTCTAAATTCCACAATGTACTTACATGGCATAAAGTTACTGTTCACTGCCCAAAATTTCTGGAGCTCACTACTTTTCAAATCACTAGCAATAACATTTGTTGTACATTTTATATTTTATTAAAGTTAAGTGTGAAATGTATCATATAAATATAATCAATCATTTTTCAATAGTTTTTCTGAAGTGCGACTAAGAAAATATATATTTGTTTTATGTATCCTTTTTTAGAGAGCATAACTAAAATGGTGCCTTCATTATGGAAACTGAGCATTACTAGAAACCCTGATAACTTTTAAATGACTATTGTTAGGAAAAACTGTGCTGAATAGCATCTTTAAGATGTATTTCCATTTCGTGTGTCTAAAGAACACTTCAAATCAGAAAATGGAAAAGAGTATCTTCTGCATATTAAAGAAGTTCAATCTGAAGGTATTTAAATGTTACAGATTAATCCAAAAATATTAGAAAACTGTCAAACCTGTATTTATTTTGAATGTTTTACATTTAAGATGATTGACTTGAAAATATTACCATGTATGATTGTAGAAATATTCAAGAGCAATACCACAGTGCCAAATACTTCAGCACCAGTGCCCCTTGCGGCTACCTTCAGGGATGGAGTCGTATATACTGCAGGGCAGACATATATACAGTATCCTATGCTGGTTAATCCAACCCCATTTGTAAACAGATGAAATTTTTATTTTCTTATTTCATTTATAAGATGGTTCAATGTATTGGGAGGATTTTTTTATTACAGAAAGTGTATATTGGTATATAATAAATGAACTTTTCAAATGACCATGACATAATTTTCTTTCTATTGTTAAGGAAGACTTGACTTGTTACTTGTACATGAAATAGAATTTGAAATCTCATTATCATCTCTCATGTATTGTTATAGGCTGCATTGTCACTTTGCACGTGCACAAGGACATGATCTCACCATCCCGTCCACAAGTGGATGCAGTCATCATACACACCTGGTGTTATCTGTACTGCTGCCATAACAGGTTGCCAGATTTAGTAATGGAAAAGGAGACAATTTATTATGTTACAGTTGTAGCGGTCAGAAGTCCTGAAGTCAAGGTGCTGTTTGCACTACCTTCCTTCTGGAAGCTCTGAAGGAGAATCTGTCTCCATCTCCCAAAAATCCACCTAAATGCTTATCCAGTCTTCAAATTTAAGTCAGTCTCCCCCCTTCACATGGTATTTCTATCACTGGATTTCTTTTCTAAGTCTGAATCCCTTGCTTTCCTCATTCCCACTTTGACATGGAGCTTCCCCAGATCTTTCCTTATGAAGATCTTCAGTCACATCTATGAAGTCCCTTCTGCCATATAAGTTTGTATATTTACAGGCTCCAAGGGTTGTGGGGCTTCAACTGGGGGGAAAACTGTGTCTCTTTCACTTCTGAAATACGTGCCCTGGAGGTATTAATGTATAAAAGAGAAGCTGTTCACTTACACCATGCCCGGCTTTCCTGGTCCTGACAGGTAAGGAGCAGGGTGTGCATCTTCCCAGTCGACATCATGGCAGGAGTTGGGGAAGGAGGGATATGAAACCCAGCAGTTGAGATGGGAAACTTTCTGTTTCTCCAAATTCTTGGGTGTAGCAGAAATTTGAGCTCACTTGGTGGAGCAGTTTGGCAGCACCACTTGGTCCTGGGAGCCCAGCTTTGAGGCTATTTTTTCATCCTTCAAAGTTTCAAGAACCCAGTTTTGTACCACTTTTGCTACTTGGTCCCTTTCTTCTGTTATCTGCTGTGGATTCTGACCATAGCTCCTTGACCAACGCAGCTGGTTGTCTGACCCAGTTGGGTTGCAGAGTAGCAAAGATCCATCTGCCATTCAAGACTGAAATGGTTATCATTCACAAAGTACAGTATTAAACTAGTTCCTTAAACTATTACCTGTTGATAAACAGAGAAAGTGTCTTTAGAGGAGATGAATTTTGGCAGCTTGAGCTCAAGATGCACAGTATGAAAAGTCTAAGAGGTAAGAGACTATTAAGCACACTTAAGTGTGCTTCAGGGCTTACAGGAAGTCCAGGGCTCAGTGTTTTAAATTTTTGGAATAACATATGTCGGGAGAACTTGGAAGTTTCTTAGCTTGTCCTAAAAGAATCTCTTATCTCAAGAACGATGTCGCTCAGCTTCAGATACAGAGTGCCATTGTGTGGATTGGGAAATTCAGTGTTCCATGTCTTCATGGAAAGATTGACTGAGAAAGAGGAGAACTATGAGAATCGGAATTGTAATGTTTGAGAGGAATAACATGATTCTGAGCTTCCCAAACGCTACTTACTGTGCTTGAACTGCGGAATTACTTTTCATTCCCTGTCAAAACTTTCCTTTCTGTATTTAAAAATGACCATTTTCTTCATGTTGCTCCTGCACCATCTCTCCTCACCATCAAGCTTTTTTTTTGAGACAGTGTCTCTGTAATTCATGCTGGCCCTGAGCTCAGCCTCCAACTCACATCACAGCAATCCTCCTGCCTCTGCCTCCCGAGTGCTGGGATGACAGGCGTGAGCCACCACGCCCGGCACTGTGGTATGTGGTACTGGTTGCTGCTGGGGTGAGTCTCCATGCCCAGTATGGTATGTGGTTACCGGGGATCAAACCCAGGCCTTTGCGCTTGCAAGACAGGCGCCAGAACCACTGAGCTAAAAAATCCCTGGCCCAAGGTGTTTTGTTCTTCAGCAGACTAGCTTGGGCTTGTTTCTGTCTCCACAGCCACACAGGTGAGTTTAAAGCCGTTTATACTGCTTTCTGCCTACTGCTCCAGGTTCGACTTGATGTTCTCCACCATCAGACTAGGAAGCATCTGGACCACAGGCATGTGTAATATGTATGTCCACAGTGCTATTCCTCCAGGACCAGTCGATTAATGAATTGAGTTATATCTGGAAATCAGTTTCTAAAGTGATTCAAATAATCCTTTGCTTTAAGGTTTAGGACTCACATTGTTAGGCAATGCTGTGTTCCCAACTGAGAACAGTTTTGAGAGGGAAAGGCAGCATTAAGAATAACAAAAATATATATTTTTTCTCAATACACTGGCATATTACACTGATGGACATATCCAAGAGTTTTCTTTGATAACTATTTTTTAATTGAAGTCTTTATTGATACATTACATATACGCATCATGATTGCACTCCATAATAGGATTTGTACCAGTATAAGACACAACTTAATTCTCATTTTTTCCCATAGCGCTACCCACCCTACTACCCCCCTGTATACATAAAATTTATTTCCTTTCTTTTTTGTTATAATCTCATTATTTTTCCCCCTTCACTCTATTTTACTTTGAGTATTTTCTATTTCACAATATATAACATACAATTCTTGGACTCATTTACATTTTTATTTTCTCATACCAGAGAAAATATGCGATATTTACCTATCTGTGACCTATTTATTTCACTTATGAGGATATCCTATTTTTAAAAGGAAAATTCTTTGTAAAAATAATCTAACATAGCTTTCTACTTTAGCACAATCTTTAAAAGAAACTCATTTATCATAACTATCCAAATGTTTAAAATTATATGAGTTGTTTACTATAGACCAACAGGAAGAAAAAAAAAGCAAAGGAAAAACAAAATATTTTTTAAAAATCTGTATTGGAAACTACAGAACTATCTAGGAGCCCAAAATATGCAGCTTCAAATCCCAAAGTGAAGATAAGATCACCGAAATAGGCCACATCGACAGATTCCACAGCCCTCTGAGGTATTTGTTTCATCTAGAAAGCGTGAGTTGAGCAGAACCAACAAATAAAAAAACCCAGAAGATAAACAGAGTATAGTTCACAAGCCACAGAGAAAGAGAAGACTCTCAGAGCCTGGTGTTTTAAGGAAGGACTCCTGAAGGGCTGACCCAGCCATGAAAGGGAACCAGAAAGAAACAAGTTCCCACAAATACTGAAGCATTTTTGAACCAGATCTATGCTGTTGCTCCAAGATAATCAATCTTACTATCTGCCACAAAAAATTAATTCTCCTCAAACCACTTTGATTTTTCACATATACTGTTTAATATTTGCTGTAAAAGTTAATAAGTATTGCAACAAAAAGAACCTAAACCAAAAAACAAAAACAAAAAAGAAAAAAACAAAACTCAGTAGAAAGATATCTGTAGGTGATTCAGACATTAGATTATCTGGGTGAACTTAAGCAAGATGAAGAATTTTATCAGGGTTGAAATTGATGAAAATGCATATAAATGAAATTATAGAATTACAAATAAAATAACTAAGCTTAAAAACCATATAGTCGGGCCGGGGATACAGCTCAGTGATTCTGGCACCTGTCTTGCAAGCACAAGGACATGGGTTCAATGCCCGGTACCACATAACAATACTGGGTGTGGAGACTCACCCCAGCAGCAACCAGTACCACATACCACAGTGCCAGGCATGGTGGCTCACGCCTGTCATCCCAGCACTCGGGAGGCAGAGGCAGGGGGATTGCTGTGATGTGAGCTGGAGGCTGAGCTCAGGGCCAGCCTGAACCACAAAACGAGACCCTGTCTCAGAAAACCTTAAAAAAAAAAAAAAAAGCAAAAAATATATAGTCAACTAAAGCTTATAGCAAGGGTAGGTTTAGTGAACTGCAAAACAGATTAGCAGAAAAAGCGCAAACAAATGCATGGTGCCTGTAGGGAAACACAAAAACCCAGGATGATGGTACTGTAGTTCAGGCTGAAGGGTGAAGGGAACCTGGAAGATAGTGAGTTCTATGTCAACAGGACCCCGGAGCAGGTGCATATCTTTTTAACCCAATATAAGTAATCTCTGTAGCCAAGGTCAGTGTTGACTAGTGTGAACAACTTATGTAACAAGGACATTACTGGCACATGACCACTTTTGTGTATGTTTGTACACATGTAGGCTGAGCAGCCGAGGGCTGCTGTGAGAATGGGCTGGCTGGAGGGCTAAGGACCTCCGCGAGTGTTCAGTGCCTGGGGCTGTCATTCAGGCTGCATGGATGGCCTGTGGTCAAGCAGTGGAATAAAGATGCCTCATCCTGGCGAGAGCTCTGTCTCTCATTGCTGCCCAAATTTCAAATGCACTTCCCAAGGCTGACCTGGTGGCAGGACAGTGTCTCTTGCCAGATGCTTTAGGACCAGGTTCTGAGATTAGCACCCAGGAAGTTTTGTGAAGAGAGATATGAGGATTAGCAACAAGAAACAAGTAAAGAAAGAGAGGCAAGTAAAATTAGACAGAGGGAACAACTGGCCCTCAGCAGGGACAGCCAACCTCAGGAAACTGTCATGCTGGGACAGACCTTCAAATTGTCACCAAGCAGGTCTCAGGACCTATCCTTTATGCATCCTTTCCAGGAAGAGGGCATGAGTTGGAGGGCTGGCATCTCTCTTCAGCTGAGTTCAGTTCTTGGAGAAAATTGCCACCTGAGATCTGTTGATCCCAACGTTTCCAGCAACTGAAAATAAGCCTCTCAGTCCTGACTAGGAGATACAAGGAGCACAGCATCCAAATGAAAGAAGGAAAAATGGAGAGGGCGAGGGAGAGGAGCCTCACGTGTATATGGTTAAAGACCCATAAATGGAATGGGCAAGAAACAATATTTGAGAATTTTCAGAAGCTAACCGAAGATATCAAAACATGTTTCAAAGCCTTGTGAATCCAAGATAAATTCACAACCAAAATATTTTAAAAGCAATGAAGATAAAGATGTTACCTGTGAATGAGCAACATTAATACTGAGGTGAGACTCATCGCTAGAGCTGACGGGTTGAGAAGACACAAATTCGCAAAGCACTTGCTGACAAGCAACTGTCAAGCAACAGTTTTATACTTAAGAAAAATTGTAAAAGTAAAATGAAACAAAAGCATGTTTCAGAAAAAATAGAGAGAATTCATTGTCAACAGACTTTTACTAAGGGACACGAGAGATTTCTCTAGGCAGAAGAAAAATTATCGCAGGTGGGAGCATGGAAATGAAGAATAAAGACGATTAGAAAGAGGAAATCTCAATGAATGTCATCTCTATTAAGCACTTGGGATATTATCTTAGGGTGTGCCGTGAACTCACAAGAGACTAGAACTTAATGCAAAAGTTCTAGTTACGTTCCCTTCCCCTGTTTACTACATATGATGGAATAACATAAACAGAATAAACAAAGTATAACTACACAGAAAGCCAAGGATGAATCTTGCAAACTTAATGTTGGCCTAAGAACCCAGACGTGGACGAATAGACTAATAGAATTGAAAAACCAGTAATTACAGGAGCTAACTTGTGTAGATTGGGAGGGTTAGTAGGGGCCCCAGGAAGGTTCAAAGTTTATCTGGTTGCTGACTTCAGTTTATAGAGATTCAGTAAACTGAATAGTAAGTAATAAATCTAGGATTTGTTCTCTTTTCCTAATTTCTAGTATGTACAAGGAAAAATGAAAATTAATAAAAATGTTTCCTAATAAAAAAGAATTATGATTTTTGCTACCTATTCAAGAATATATTTCCTAGCAGGTTCTATCTTTAGTATCATCTTGTTATTTTCAAAGAATTTCTCTTTTTGAGTCCTTTTTAAAATGTTTAATGTCTAAAATTTTCTACATTATGGATAACTTTGAACTTGTTACTTCTCAAAGATCTTTTTGTATAGACTTTGTGTATCCGGGACTATGTCTTTGCTAATATTGAGATATCTGGTAAGCTCCGAGCAAACACCACAAAAATGAAGATTTTTGAAGTCAATAATTTTATGGTGAAATATGTGAATATTGAAGTTCTGATATTTTCTCAGATTGCCTTTCTAGTTGTGTGTAAGCTTCCTCTATTTGAAAATACATTTGTAGAATTGAACTTATCAATTGAATCTGTCCTTTTGAGTGTTTTTGAGATGCGATCAGACAATTTTCCAGGTAAGTGTGGTCCTTGTGGCTTCAGTTACTGGAAATCATCCCCTGTCACGTTCCCTCTGTTTGGGGCTCACCTACCATCACAGATTTAGAGAAGAAATCTAGTCCTGAACCATCTGTTCACACTGACATTTATGGGTCACTGGCATCATTCCAGCCAGCTGGCTTTTTTTAAGTTCTTTTGAAACAGGATCTCACTTTGTAGTTCAGACCGGTCCTGAACTCAGTCTCCAACTCATCAGTCCTATGCCTCTGCCTCCCTAGTGCTGGGGCTACAGGCATCCTGGCACGGTGGCATGTGGTACTGATTGCTGGTGAGCATGAGTCACCATGCCTGGCTTTGTTGTGTATGGTGACCGGGGATCAAACCCGGGCTCTTACACTTTCAAGGCAGATGCTGGAACCACTGAGCTAAGTCCTTGGCCCCAAGCTGGCATTTTGTAAGGTAATGGTGGCAAACTCATGGCACACATGCAGTAGCAGGCTGTTAGTATCATCAAAGTTCTGGAAGGCTCACCAGTGCAGTTCTAAGAGGTCACATCCCCAGTGATTTTTAGACATACTCCTGTCTGCGCCCTGCCCTTTGATGCCATCTTCACAACTGTTGTCATCTCCCAGTCTCTTAGCTAGGGGTGGTAAAGGATTATGGGAATCCTGCTGGCCACCTCAGCTCTTTCCATGCTGCTCCCTGTGCTGTTCTTTCTGTTGCTCATGTTTGTTTGATGTTAGGTGAGCAATCAGAAACTAGGCGCCCTAGTTTCAAACAAGAACAGTGACCCCTTGTTCTCTGTTACTCCCAAGTTGAATTACATTTACCAATGAACATGCAACTTCTTTTGTGAATGATCGCTTCCAATTGAAAGGCTTTCCTTTTGTATGCAGCATCAACTTCTTGAATTAGCTAGTAAATGAGATTGATTTGACACCACAAAACAACCTCCTGCCCCTGAGCAATACAACAGCACATTCTAACAATTGCAGGCACTGTGTACTTAACACACAAATCAGGCATTTCTGCTAGATGAGGGCTGAATGATGTCACTGTATGCCTCACGAAAATAATGTCTCATATTTGAATAAAGAAAAGGGATGGGAATCTTGAGTCATTCCTTGGCATAAGGGAGCTTAGGTATAATAGTAACGAATGACCCCAAAATACCACAGCCGTGTTTCAGACTGCAGCTTAGCCAAGGAAAATAAATTATCCATGATATTGAAATAACATTGTTGTTACCACTGGGATTCATAATGTCACCCCTCCCCCCACCCAACCTCACTGTGCTGGGGGTTCTTGCCAACTGGTGACATTTGTGGTGCTGTATAGGTAGATCATGAGGCCTCTAATGTCACAAAGAGGATTAATCCATTGGTGAGTTTATTGCTTAGCGGGCTTCCTGGGAGGTGGATGAAGTAGGTCACTGGAGGGGTGCCCTTCACGGAGGTATTTGATCTTCAGCCCCTTCCTCTCCTGCCCTTTCCCTTTCACTGTGCTTCCAGACTG
>PVIR01043143.1:0-11887 GCA_004026965.1 Petromus typicus | reverse complement strand
CCCCAGTACTGGAAAAAAAAAAAAAAGAAAAAAGAAAAAGAAATAGGGCTTCCAGACCTGCTCCTGAAAATGGGAAGAGTAATGGGATGAGCGTGTGCCAAGGGAGAAGTATTCCCAGGGGGGCTAATGGCAAGGTGTCTTCTACTGTGATGGATTCTCTTTTATACATAACAAGGAAATAGTTATTGTTGTTTTCTTTTTAATTTTTTTTTTTTTTTTTTTAGGTTTTTTGAGACAAGGTCTCGCTTTGTAGTTCAGGCTGGCCCTGAGCTCAGCCTCAAACTCATCACAGCAATCCTCCTGCCTCTGCCTCCCGAGTGCTGGGATTACAGGCGTGAGCCACCATGCCCGGCACTGTGGTATGTGGTACTGGTTGCTGCTGGGCGTGAGTCTCCACACCCAGTATAGGTATGTGGTTACCGGGGATCAAACCCGGGTCCTTGCGCTTGCAAGACAGGCGCCAGAACCACTGAGCTAAATCCCCGGCCCTCTTTTTAATATTTTTGAGGCAGGGTGTTGCTTTGTAGTTCAGGCTAACCCTGAACTCACTAGGTAGCCCAGGCTCATCTGCAATTTATAGCAATTCTCCCGCCTCTGCCTCCCAAGTGCTGGGGTTACAGGCCTGAGTCACCATGCTCAGCTTCATCACTGTATTTTTGGTCCTGTCTTGTAGCTGACCAGTGAGCAGGGGCTAAGCTGTGGCCATTGGTAGAGGCTTCTGAAGGGAGAGGTGAGGGTGTGTGGTGGGCAGGTGCCCTACCCTCCGATATCCTGCTGCTTGCCTTGTTTGATCTGGGCAGAAGTCAGGGGAAAGGAAGTCTTGTGATGAGAACACCTGCTGGTACATGCAGGCAAACAGCACGTGGACCATTCAGTGTCACTAAGAATGACAGGGGGTGTGTGCAAGGGTCCAACAGTGCTTGAGTTGGCTGTGGTGCCACACACCTGTAATCTTGCAGGAATTCTGTGCTGCGGAGCCCACTTTGTGCATTTACCAAATTAGACCCAAAATTAGTAAGATCATGTATCAATATTAAAAAACATAAAAAGGGTTATTGCTAAGACAAAGGCTTTGGATTCAATCCTCAGCACTGCAATAAACAAATAAATAAAAATTAAAAAGGAAATCAGGCCTGTACTCCCAGCACTTGGGAGGATGAGGTAGGAGGATCACTGTGACTTTGAGATCATTCTGAAGTACAGTGAGATTTTGTCTCCAAAATAAATTTTTCAGAATGAGTTTCAGAACCAGAAGGAAGAAGATGATGCCATTAGATGAGGCTGGGTGAAGGTTATAGAAGAATTTATACCATTTTTATAAGTGATCTGTACACATGTAAATCTGAAATCATTTCACAGTAAAAAAATATAGGAAGCTTAGTGGGTTGCACATTCATGTATTTTGTAACTAGACACTCTGACCACTCTGGGACATTTTCTAGTATTTGGTTTATAAAATGTCATCATAGTAGTATGGTATTTGGAAGACCCGAGCAAACAAATAAAAAGAAATATCAATGGATGTTAAACCAGGAAACTTTGCTACAGATGCCAAATGAGAAAAGAAAAAATGAAAGTGAAGCAATGTTGCTTTGGGGCTCGACGGCAGCCACCTTGCTCTGTTCTTCTCAGTTTCCTTCCTTTCTTGATGCTGCTGATAAAGCAAAGAGCAAGTGGCGAGTTGCTGGCAGTGTCGCGCCTGTGTGTCACTTCAGTAACAGGACAGAGCACTCGTGTGTAGCTGCGCTCTCACATCAGTTTGAAGCAAGTAAACCACATGGAGCTCATGATTTAACTTAACTTGTTTTTTTTTAACTAGCCCAAGCTGGCCTTGAATTCATGGTGATCCTCCTGCCTCAGCCTTCTAAGTGCTGGGATTGCAGAGGTGTGCCAGTATGCCTACTTTGTGATTGGGTTTAATACTGTTATATTCAAAATATTTAGGGCCATTGCAAAGCCCAAGTTTAATGCTCTGAGTAAGACCAATGTGTTTCCTGCTTTCTAGGAGATTAAATGCTGCTGAGGAAAGGGAAAGGGCAAGAAGCGAACACATTACAGAGTGTGGCAAATGTTCTGAAAACCGGAAACACAAGTAGGAGGCTGGGAAAACATCATTTAAAAAGACATATTTGGTATCTTTTGAGAACTGTTTCCTTGCATTGTAAGTTATTGTCATAAACATTAATGTTGGTTTAAAAAGAATAAATACAATTGAGATACCTTGTTTATTTTTAGGTGGGTTTTTTGTTTGTTTGTTTTTGGCAGTATTGGGGATCAAACTCAGGACCTGGTGCTTGCCAGGCACTTTGCTGCTGAGCTAAGTCGCCCGCCCACCTTGTTCATTTTTAAAACTCAATAAACTACAGGAAATAGAAGATGACAGTTGTTATAGGTTTGGGGTTTTGGGGGAGGGTTTTTTTTTTTTTTTCTGTACCCTTAACTTACAACTTTGTTTCAGTTAGCAAAAGAAATCATTTGCTATATGACAGTTTTCCTAAACTGGTGCTAATGTGACGTTCTATTACTTGTAGCAACACGCTGGCCAGTTTACAAGTCTGGGAAGTAGTGGAAAAATGAAAAAAAGGGCAGGGGGTGTAGCTAAATGGTACAGCAACCCTGGTACCACAGAGAGAAGGTAGGTTAAATATTAAGCTTGACCGTGGTTGCCCAGGCCATTTTAAAGTTTTATAAACAAACGAATGAAGAAGATAATTTCAGAACAGCAGGAGGTCGCATAAATAACTCAGTTTTGTGATTTGACACATGGTCTGTATTTCTCTCATTATGTCATAAACTGGCAAAAACTTAGCAACGTGTGCTTCTCCGGCAGTGTTTATCCACACACTCGAAGGCACACATGGGGCTTCCGGTTCGCCAATCCAGAAAGTGCGGCTCCCGGGTGTCAGGCTGCGCCGGCGCTGCGGGTCCATACGCGCTTGCCACCAAGCCTGCGGGCCAGCCAGAGATCCAGGCGCTCAACCGCCCTGGGATTTCTAGGAACGATCCCAAATGAACCAGAGTGAAGGAAAGCCAAGTGGGGGTTGGACGGGCTGGAGGAAAATTTCATTCAGGCTACAGGGAAAAAAAAAAAAAAAAAACCGTGGAAGCCGTCTTAGCACACAACATGTATGCTTTGTGTCTTTTTTTTTTTTTTTTTTTTTTTTTTTTTTGAGACAGGGTCTTGCTTTTGTGGTTCAGGCTGGCCCTGAGCTCAGCCTCAAACTCACATCACAGCAATCCTCCTGCCTCTGCCTCCCGAGTGCTGGGATTACAGGCGTGAGCCACCACGCCCGGCACCGTGGTATGTGCTACTGATTGCTGCTCCAGTATTGTATGTGGTTATCAGGAACCGAACCAGGTCCTTGCGCTTGCAAAATAGGCGCCGGAACCCCTGAGCTAAATTCCCGGCTCTGCTTTGTGTTTTGAATAGTTAGCCGTCTTTGATGGTGCTGGACCCTTCTGAGAAAGGTGTTGTCTTGCAGTCCAGGCTGGCTTCAAACTCACAGCCATCCTCCCCACCTCACAGGCGGGCACCACATCTGACTGACACAGAAGGATTCGACACATGTTGCTGACATCATTGTTACTTTTATTCTTGTGATTATTAGGTAAAATAAAAGTTCTGTAAATTCTCAGTGGAAGAGCAGCATTCAGCGTATCAGAATGACGGGGCGGTGCAGTCCGCTCAGCAGTCTTAACAGATAGTCACTCAGTGGACAGAATGTGCTAGAATAGTCAGCGCAGGGCCCTAGAATAAGAGTACTGACTGGCCAGGTGTGGGAGTGAAGACCTGCAGTGCCAGCTGCTCTGGAGGCTATGCCAGGAAGAGCAGTTTGAGAGTAGCTTATGCAACATACGGAGACCCCCATCTCCAAAACAAAACAAAAAAAAGAAAACAAATAGACCTACATTAAAATTTTTAAAAAGTGTCTGGTTGTGGTGGCACACCTAGAATGGCAGCCCTGAGGAGGCTGGGGCAGGAGGATAGCTGTGTGGTGAGTTCAAGGCTAGCCTGAGCTACATAAGGAGACCCTGTTTCAGAAAGGAACCCTCCTCAATACAAAGTTTTTAAAAAAGATATTAGTGTAATGTCACAGTATGCCGGAGAATGTGCATTCAGGGTACTTTTGATAGTCTCTGTATTGAATTGCTCTGAAAAATCAGGATACGTATTGTTACATTTGTTTTAATGTGGTTAATTAAGTTCTTTTTAACTTTTTCCTCAGCAAAACCTACGCTTGCAAAAAATATTTTAAGATACTTGGAACATGGGTATGTTTTTACATATCCCACTGAAAATCTCCACATTTCCCCTGTAACCACTCTAGCAAGTCTGTTCTAAGAACAAAAGTGTTCTACAGAACCACAGTATGTGTATCATAGGGGAACAGTGAATATGGATTCCTCTTATATCATATGCTGTGCTGCCCATTTTAAGTACATTTAAGTTTTCCTAACACTCATCAACTAGTCCTAGGCTATGTATCGTATTCAACAGCTCCCCTCCCCAGGATTGAATGACAGGCCTCATATGTTCCAGGCATGGACTGCAGTCTTGAAGTACATCCCAGCCTTTTTTTATTTTGAGACAGGGTCTTGCTAAGGTATCCTGGAGGACTTCAGACTTGTGCTTCCCCCTGCCTCAGCTTCCTTAGTGGCTGGAAGCACAGGTGTACACTACCACACCTGGCAGTAGACTTTGTTTATTTTGACCAACATATTTCTATTTGGGGGCTGGGGATCTAGCTTAGCGGCACTGTGCCTGCCTCGCAAGCCCAAATTCTGGCGTTCAATAATCAGTACCAGAAAAACAGATTCTATTTGGTATTGTATTCTGGTTAGGCACCACTTTTGAACATAGAAAATGCAAAGGTCTTCAGTTTTAAAGAGTAGATAAATAAAACTTTAAAAATGAAAACTATGTGTGGCTCTGTTGAATGCCATGTAGGGAAATGGTTAACCTCAGCTGAGAAAGTGGACTCAGGTTACTGTACATCAGAATGCAGGGTATTGAAGGAAACTGGAGCTATCGCTGCAGGGCCAAGCAGACCTGATTCCAGAGGAATGTGAGACAGACTTCATTCCCCTCTATCTCACCTTTTCCTGTTCTTGTCTTCCCACAATCTTATCTCACCAGGAATTCTGAAAAGAGAATTAAGCCCCCATCTTGAGAAAGTCTAGAAAGATAAAGTAAAACAGAAGATAAATGATCTATCAGGGACAACCTACTCTTCCAGTCCAGCAGGAATATCTTTGCAGAGAGAGAAGTAAAAAGATTTATGAGTCTGATAGGAAAGAAATACTATCCAGTATCCACCAGGACCTGCAAGAGAAAGCCACAAACTTTACCTTATTATCTTTCATTGAATTTATAGCCTATCACACCACGGCCAAAGTTTACTTCAATCCACAAGTCAAATGAATGTAAATTAATCATTGATCTCAAAATAAGTTTAGTGAGCTCATTTAAAAGTATGCCCATTGGGCAGAGGTTGTAACTCAGTGGCGCCACCATCCGCCTGGCAAGTACAAGGTTCTGAGTTCAATCCCTGGTTCCTGCAAAAAATAAAAGTACGACTAGTTAAAATTATAAATACAGTCTAGCAGAAAGCAGGGGATTTATCTCAGTCGTGCTGTGCATGCCTCCCATGAGCAAGGTCCTGTGTTGGATCCTCAGTAGCAAGAACAAACAAACAAAATACCTAGCACAGTGTAGAGGCATACAACTGTAATCCCAATTCCCGGGGAAGCAGAGTATCCCAGCCTGGGTGACTTAGTGAGACCCTGTCTCAAAATGAAAAGCTCAAAATGTGCTTAGGATGTAGCTCAGTTTGGAGGCCCCAAGTTCCATCCCCAGTACCACTAAGAATAATGATAAATTTTCCAAACCACTTAGAAAGAAAAGAAAGTAAAACAAAGTCAGCTTTCCCCATGTCCGAACTGGGTCCTCCTCAGGCTGTGATCACGCGGCCTCCAGAGCCTCACTGTACACGTAGCTGGACCCCAGTTAGCTACATGTAGAGTACTTATGGCTGGAGCAGTGGCAGCATTCTGACTGACCCTGAATTTGTATTGTACAGTGACAAATTATTGCATATGCCTCAGGGGATTTGTGCGTACAGTGTGGACTAATTAAATGAGACTAATTACCACCCATCACTCCAAATACTAATTTTTGTGGTAAGAACCTTCTGACGTGCACAGTGTCCAGTATTGGCTATACTCTTGTGCAGTCAGTGTTAGTTTTCAGAGTGAAATACTCCCATTGTGCTGTGTTTTTAGTTTTTTTTTGAGACAGGGTCTCACTTTTGTAGTTCAGGCTGGCCCTGAGCTCAGCCTCCAACTCACATCACAGCAATCCTCCTGCCTCTGCCTCCCGAGTGCTGGGATGACAGGGGTGAGCCACCACACCCGGCACTGTGGTATGTGGTACTGGTTGCTGCTAGTTGTGAATCTCTACAACCAGTATTGTATGTGGTTACTGGGGAATCGAACCCGGGTCCTTGCGCTTACAAGACAGGGGCCAGAACCACTGAGCTAAATTCCTAGCCCCTTGTGCTGTGTTTTTAAACCAGTGTTGATGAACACAAGGTGAGACACCCCATCTGTCACCCAGCAGGCTTCTTCTGGCCTCTCCTGGGCAGTTACTCCCTCTCCTCTTACCAACCCCATAGTTTAGTTTTTGTCTTCTATATCCTTTTTCACTAATGGAGTTACATGAACATACTGTTTCATGTCTTGCCTCTCTCACTCAAGATTAGATGGATAATCAAGATAAATATCCTTGTTTTATCGTTTGGGGTACTGGAGCGGGGATGTAGGATTTTAGCACTGAGCCACATTCCTACACAGCACTTTTAATATTTTGAGATAATGCTTTGCTAAGTTACACATGTTCTATTCAAACTTCTAGTTATCCTGCCTCAACTTTCCCAAGTGCTGAGATTATAGACATATACTATACTGCCCGGCTCCTCAATATGAATATTATTATAGTTGCTTTTTTGTGTTGTCTTTTGAGACAGGATTTGCTGTGTAACTTAGAATCTTCTTGGATTTGAGGTGATCCTCCTGCCTCAGCCTTTCAAGTGTTGGGATTATAGGTGTGTGCCCCTATGCCTGGCTAGAATTGTCTTTTTTCAAAAAAGCTTTGTCTTTCCTAACATCCAGAACTTGACAAATATTCACTATTTAAGAAAAAACCCTCATTGCTGGGTGTGGTGGCTCACACCTGTAATCCCAGCACTCAGGAAGCAGAGGCAGGAGGATTGCTGTGATGTGAGTTTGAGGCTGAGCTCAGGACCAGCCTGAACTACAAAGTGCGACCCTGTCTCAAAAAAAAAAAAAAAAAAGAAAAGAAAAGAAAAATAATTAAGAAACCTCAGGGCCGGGCCGGGGAGTTAGCTCAGTGGTTCCGGTGCCTGTCTTGCAAGCGCAAGGACCTGGGTTCAATTCCTCGGTAACCACATAACAATGCTGGGTGTGGAGACCAGACCCACACCCAGCAGCAACCAGTACCACATACCACAGTGCCGGGCGTGGTGGCTCACGCCTGTAATCCCAGCACTCGGGAGGCAGAGGCTGGAGGATTGTGATGTGAGTTGGAGGCTGAGCTCAGGGCCAGCCTGAACCACAAAGCGAGACCCTGTCTCAAAAAACCTAAAAAAAAAAAAGAAACCTCAGGGCCAAGGATTTAGCTCAGTGGCACTGTCGCCTGCCTTGCAACTGTATCAAATAAGAACAAAACAAAACCTAGTTTTCTTGGGATATAATTCATATTATCATGTAGTTCACTCAGTTAAAGCAGATAATCCAATAGATTTTAGTATATCACAGCTGGGTACAATCACTACAATATATATTAGGACATTCAAACTGTTACCTCTAAAAAAGATGCTTTACCTTGCTGTCCCCATGCAACCCCTTCATCCACTGAGATCGTGCAGCATGTGGCATTTCTACTCCACAGTGTTTGTTCTCAACCTTCAGCAGGTAACCGCCGCAGAATCCCACCCCCGCCCTAGAATGTCGATATAGGAAGGATAGGCAAGAAGTAAATGTAACTCCCAGCATGCTAAATGTCAGATACACGGCGTTCATGTTCCCCCCAAGTCAAGGAATGAATTATAAGGAGTGACAGATTGGGGAATAGGAATGGGAAATAAGAATAGCTCCTGGGAGACAGGGGGGTCCCTGAGTGGGCTGCCAGTGAGCTAGTCCACTTCTCAAAGTTTAACAGAACAAAGTTGTGAGAGTTTACGTGGTTAAAAACTAAGCAGTCGACAAGGTTACAAGCGTAGTTGCTTAGGGAATACGAACCTGACAGTAACAAGGGAATAGGGGTGACATGATTCAGGTTGGCCCACAATGTTTTAGTCTTCTTAGCTTTTAGTCTTTTGGGGTGGGAGAGGGTGGTCTACCCCAAATGAGGTAATGGTCCATCTATAAGGGAAAATCCTAAAGGATGGAACCAATAATTTCAAGCTTCTGTTCATCCCTTAGGGAAGTACGCAGATCTGGCCACTGTGTCTCAGCCTCAGATGCCCCCCTAGCTACAGATGCTGTTTCTCATCTTCTGCCCTGACCTCCTCTGGGACTGTCTGACTGCGTACAATATTTATTACTATCTGACTTCGCTATCTAACCATTTTCCATGGTATACACATACTACATTTTTGTTTGTTTTTGAGACAAAATCTCACTATGTGGTTGAGGCTGGTTTCAGATTTACTACTTGGCCAGGCTGACCTGATCTACAATGATCTTCCTGCCTCAGCCTCCCGGGTGCTGGGATCACAGGTGTGTGCCACCACACCTGACCATGAATGTACTCCGTTTTATTAACCCATTCACAAGTCACCAACCATCTATTTTCCCCCCTCATTTTTGTTTTCATGTACAAATTTTTGGGTGGACAAGTTTTTATTTTTCTTGAGTACATACCAAGGAGAAGAATTCCTGGGTTCATATGTTAGCTCTGTTCATCATTTAAAAATAATCCACACCTTTCTTATTGGTGCATATTTGTGGTGCATAGTGAATTACATAGCACGGGCAGTTGGCACAAGGGCAAACTGTAACTTTCAGAAGGATCTGCACTGACCAACCCGTGCCCTTTTGTGCTTAGTGATACCAGCTCTACGTGCACCTATTAGACATTCCTTTGTCTTCCTTATCAACTTTTAAAATTTGTATTAGTACACATTTACTGTACATGGTGATTGCAGTGGAGAGGAGCTGGTCCATGTACATCTTCATTTTTTCTACTTCCTCTCCTGTCCTCCTAGACACTCCCATATATATTTTTTGTTTGCTTGCTTGCTTTGGTTATTTGGGGTTTTGTTGGTTTGGCTTTTTGAGACAGGATCTCTGTGTGTAGTCCAGACTGGCTTTGAATGTGATCCTCCTGTCTCAGCCTCCCATTTGCTGGGGCTACATGTAGGCATGCACGCCAAGAGTTCCTTTTTCCAAAAATAAGGATCCTTGTAGCATAATATAAGCTTCCCTCTTTTGCGTGTGAATGGTGAGTTTTCCAATGCTGCTCATTGAAGTGGCTGTTCCTTTTCCACTGAATCATCTCAGCACTCAGAACATGTTTTGGGAATGCATTTATGTTGTTTTGTATATCAGTCATTTTGTTCCTTTTTGTGGCTGAGAAATATTCCATTTTGTCTTCCCACTTTCTTGCTGATGGACATTTGAAGTGTTTCCACATTATGTGTATCATGAATAATGTATCTATAAACATTTCTGTGCAGAGCTATGTGTGTGTGTTGTGCCCATTTCCATTTCTCTGAGGAAACAGAAGTAAGAGTCTACTTCCAATTTTTTTTTTTTGAGACAGGGTCTCGCTTTGTGGTTCAGGCTGGCCCTGAGCTCAGCCTCCAACTCACATCACAGCAGTCCTCCTGCCTCTGCCTCCCGAGTGCTGGGATTACAGGCGTGAGCCACCACGCCCGGCACTGTGGTATGTGGTACTGGTTGCTGCTGGGCGTGAGTCTCTATGCCCAGTATGGTATGTGGTTACCAGGGATCGAACCCAGGTCCTTGTGCTTGTAAGACAGGCGCTGGAACCACTGAGCTAACTCCCCGGCCCCTCTACCTCCAATTTTGAAAGCTTCAATTACTCTGTATCTTCCCAAACAGGTTGTTTTGGCAATTTATTTATTTATTTACTTAATATTATTTATTTATTTTTATTCTGGTGATTTCTCCCTCCCTTCCTTCCTTCCTTTCTTCTTTCTTTCTGTCCTTTTTCTTTCTCTTTCATTCTTTTCATTTTATCTCTTTCAGTCAGGGTCTCACTCATTGTGTTACCCTGGCTGGCTTTGAACTCACTGTGTAGCCCAGACTAGTCTCAAACTCATGGCGAGTCCTCTTGCCTCAGCCTCGCAAATGTTAGGATTCCACATGTAACCCACTGCCACACTGGTTTATGTTCACCTTGCTATCATTGTATGGCTCTGAATATCAGTTTAATTTAATTTTTAAATGATATCCTCACTTGAAAAGTCAAATGCATTAACTAAATAGGATTTATTGAAAAACTCCATTGTCGGGGCAGATGAATTCGCTTGGAGCTTTCGAGTGTCCAATACTCGTTAAAGTAAACACACTTGATTGGATGTGGATTTTTCTAAGGGTGTTATATAATCTATGTAAATATAGTAGTGAGCCTGTAATAACAGCATTAGTAGAAATAAAGTTAAAATGATAAAGGGAGGCTTTGTATTGAGTTTTTTTTTTTTTAATTCTAAAATCTTGTGGCAAATTTTGGCAGCTGTACAAAGACAGCAGAACCTGACCAGTGTTTTTCCATTTGTTCTCCATCTTTGGGTTGAAGTATAGATAGAAGATAGGAATTGACTTCAGGACGTTTAACAGTAGCACCCAAAAGTTCATGTTCAGTCTGAAGACTTCCCTGGTGTAATGAAGAAGGACCACATCCGTGTTGCTGACCGGACTTGCAATGAAGAGCACACGGTGTCATCAGAGGATGGAGAGCGCTGGCAGAAACTTCAAAATCAAGGACAAAACCAAGCCGGGCACGGCACGGTGGTGTGTGCCCACAATCCCAGCTCATGGAGGTTGAAGCAAGGAGGAGGATCGTGGCAAATTCCAGGCCAACCCGGGCTTCGTAGTGAGATCTTGTCTCACAAAAACAAAAGAAAGAAAGTAGTCTTAAGTGGGAAATTTCATAAAACAAAACAATATAAATATCCAAGAAATCTTTTTGGAGGGGAATGGGAGGACAGTACTAGGAATTGAACCTGAGCCCATTTTTAATTTTATTTTGAGAATTTGGAATCATCCTGCCTTAGCCTCCCTGAGTGCTAGAATTTACAAATGTGTGCCACAAGAAATAATTGTTTAATGTCTAGCCTCTATAATAATTTCATAAACATACATTATGATAGGATATCTTTTTCCTTCTGAGTCTGGAAAGGTGGATAAACAATGTCAGTAACCATGAGGAACCTGAGTTTAAAGTGGGGTGCCTTAGCATCCCCAGGAAGCAGTTGGTTCGGTCTTCCTGGGGAGCGTTTGGATAGTCTTGGAAGTGCCAGGAGCCGTCTCCAGGGGACTGGGCCCCAGCTGAGTAGTACAGCGCTTGGCTCACACTCCAGGGGCTCTCAAAGGGATTCCTAGCCCTGAAAAACAAAGTAAAAACCAAATATCATGGAACAGTTTTTTTTTTTTTTTTTAAGGTTTTTTGAGACAGGGTCTCACTTTGTGGTTCAGGCTGGCCCTGAGCTCAGCCTCAAACTCACGTCACAGCAATCCTCCTGCCTCTGCCTCCCGAGTGCTGGGATTACAGGCATGAGCCACCACGCCCGGCACTGGTATGTGGTACTGGTTGCCACTGGGGTGAGTCTCCACACCCAGT
>PVIR01043142.1:0-12302 GCA_004026965.1 Petromus typicus | reverse complement strand
GATTCTGCTTTGTCCTTGTTAAGGATATACATGAAAGAATTAAAAGAATTAAAAGCACAGAGACATACGTGCACCCATGTCTACAGCAGCTCAGTTTGTGATCGTTAAATCTTGGAAACAACCCAAATGTCCATCAACTCTAGACTGCATAAAGAAGATGTGGTTTTTCTACAAAATGGAGTATTACTCTTTTATAAAAAATGATAAGTTTGAGCCATTTATACTCAAATGCATGTGCTTTGAGGACATACTCATAAGTGAAATAAGACATAGATGTGTAAATATATCTTTCTCTGATTCCCCCGAAACCACATACAATACTGGGCGTGGAGATTCAGGCCCAGCAGCAATCAGTACCACATACCACAGTATGTGGCGGGCATGGTGGCTCATGCCTATCATCCCAGCACTCGGGAGGCAGAGGCAGGAGGATTGCTGTGATGTGAGTTGGAGGCTGAGCTTAGGGCCAGCCTGAACTACAAAGCGAGACCTTGACTCAATAAGTAAATAATTAAATAAATAATTAAATAAATACTCCTCCCAAGAATAATTAAATCAGCAGATTACTAAAGTTAAAAAAGCAGGCTCAGCGGTGTCATGCCTGCCTTAAAAGCACGGGTCCTGAGTTCGATCCCCAATACAAATTTTTTTTTAAAAATAATAAAGTTAAAAATATTGCTACTCCTATCATAATTCCACTTGGTCATAATGTTACTGTCCTTACACTGTAGAGAACTTAGAGGTTAGTATTCTTGCATTTACTGTTCATTAAGTGAAAATGGCCTAAAACTTCCTTTTGTATACTGTTGTCAATTCTGTTTTTGGTTCTTGTTTGTTTGGTACTGGGGAGGGACCTCATGACCTTGCACTTGTGAGGTAGGTGGCAGTGCCAATGAGCTAAATTCCTGCCTCATTGTCATCAATTGTTACCAAGCTAAAAGCTCAAATGAGTTATTTTTCCTCTTGTTTGTCCTTTAATTACTGAGTGAGAGAGTCTATTTGTTTGTTAAATCTAACTAGTTATAAGTCTGCTTAAATCTGTCATTCCAACCCTACTTATTTTTATTTATTTCTGTGTATCAGTTGAGAGTTGTGTAAAAAATCTCTTAAACTGACTGAATGTCAAATTTCCTCATAGCTAGACAAAATTTTACATGTATCAGATCCGAGGCTACACTGCTAAAATTATACACTCCTAGTGAATGATTTCCAGTATTATACAGTAACCATGCTATAACTGATTTTGTTGGCTTAAAGATTATTTTGTCTGGCACTAATATGCTACATCTCTCTTCTTTTCACCAGCATTTCCTTGTGCTCTTTCTCTATATATATGTGTGCATACATCTATCAAATGTCTTTATCCTTTAACTTTTACTATCCTCTTACCTTTTAGATATGGCTCTTGCAAGGAAGATATGGTTAAATCTTCAAGAGACTGAGAAATTTTTTTATCAGATGAACTGCTATACTGCTCTGGTTTATGGCTCACTTTAAATATTTTTCAGTATTTGAAAATCTCTGCTTTTTTGATTTTAGCTATACCTTTTGCTGTCACCTATACTGTGAAAACTGAGGCCATATGTACAGTGATTCACTCCAAGCCACTGAGTCTAATCGTATACCTCAATATTAGCATCTAAAATGGTTCTTCAAAATGAGTGTGGTTGTGCACACCCATGATCCCAGCACTCTAGGAGACTGAGGCAGGAGGATTCCAAGTTCAAGCCCAACTTTGCAAGATCTTGTTTTAAAATAAAAAATGGCTGAGGATGTAGCTCAATGCCCAAGTCCTGGATTCAATTCCCAGTAAAACACATATGCATGCACACACACGTGCAATGTTCTTTACTGTCACTTGAATTTGCAATCGGTTCCCTATTATATAGTAGTAAGCGCAGGGATTTAAATACTAAGGTGAACATTTAGGGAAAAACATTTTAGAGGCAGCACGCAACATTATGACAGCAATCTGAGGACCTGGAAATTGTGTGTTCCTGGGCTGGTTGGTTACCTGTCTTTTGCCTTCAATAATGAAAAGCTCACTGATCTTCTTCTGCTTGTAGACATCGCTCTTCTCCAGCAGCTTTTTGTGCAGCCAGTCTGGGTGTTTGACGCGTGGCACTGGGTTCTTCACCTGCGTGGAGAAGATCCGAATCAGGGAGATCTCTACCTACCATTGCCTGTCCCAACCATGCTAGGCCTGCCCACCCGCTTCTGGTCTCACCTGTTGCAGAGCTGCGGGGATGGTGATGATCTTCTGGATGGCACTCCCCAGGCGCTCTATGTAGTAGTCCCAGTCCAGAATCTGTGTGTGCAGGACACACAACGACAAACAGTGATGGATGCTTCATGTCCAGCACTGTGCTAAATGTACTGGGTCTTATTCAATCCTCTAGAAACTGCCTGGCGCAAGGTGCCCATTTGAGAGGAGGAAACCAGGCAGAGACTAAATAGCTTCCTCTGGGATCACAGGTTGGAGGTGGCTGAGCTATCCACAGCCCTCTGTCCAGAAGAACAGCCCACGGGCTTCCCTGGCACAGAACTTTTCCATATATGCCATCAGCATTCTGATTCCTCACCATCACCGTCACACCTCACAGTGAAGGAAGTAGAGGTGAAGACTCGAGACAAAACAGATAACGCAGGTCAGGTATAATGTGCCCAACTATCTCCCCTCCTAAACTTCTGAGGGTAAACACTGGCACTCACTGTCCGAATATCAAAGTCCTGAAGGGATGAGCTCTTAAGCCATTTCCGGAGAAAGTGCTTCTTTACAGTCAGCTCTGCTTGGAAAATGGCAAGCGGGATGGCCCTAGGTAAGGAGAGAATGGAAACTCACAGTGAAATCACCAAACTCCACTGTAATTCTTACTGAACATATGTGGAAATGAGGATTTGTAACCCAGTTTGTAATTTATTTTTAAGAATGTTATTTTGTACAAACTCTAATACAGAATGTTTATAATATTCAGTCGCTCAGTAATTCTCCACAACACTAAAAGACAACGCAGCAGTGTCTACTCGGTATTTCTGATGTGTAGCCACAGCTAGCAGCACTGCTCATCAACACCTTCAGGCGCCCACATGCAAGGGCACATGTCAAAAGCTCATCACTAAGGTGAAACACACCAAAGCCGGGCCAGTTCCAGGAACAAGGAGCCAGTCATCACATGTCGCAAACAAATCGGAGGCAACTCTTAGTAATACTTCTCTCACACTAGACAAAACTGTGAAATGTTTTTAAAAAAAAAACCCTAGAAAGGGCCAGGGAGTTAGCTCAGTGGTTCCGGCGCCTGTCTTACAAGCACAAGGACCCGGGTTCGATTCCCGGTAACCACATACAATACTGGGCGTGGAGACTCACCCCACTAGCAACCAGTACCACATACCACAGTGCCGGGCGTGGTGGCTCACACCTGCAATCCCAGCACTCGGGAGGCAGAGGCAGGAGGATTGCTGGGATGTGAGTTGGAGGCTGAGCGTAGGGCCAGCCTGAGCCATAAAGCGAGTCCCTGTCTCAAAAAACCTAAAAAAAAAAAACAAAAAACCTAGAAGGAGCCCAACAGGCTTGAGCCATCAAGCAGCTCCATACAAGGAAATGGAGATGAGCAAGATCGTGCCCTGTGTTGCCAGTTCTTAATCCCACACATACATTTAGGCTGTTCCCTTTTGCACATGGCCACAAAGGGCAGTTTCTGGCTTCTTGGTTTCAGTGGGTGACAATTAGGTATCCACACTGACTCAATCTCTCCAGTGTTACTGCCAGAGAGAGTGGTTAAGGCTGTTCAACTCCTGCACAGGATCTTCACCCTCAAACACATTGATTTATCCATATCTGCATGGTGGACATTTACAGAATTCTCAGTCTGGTGCCAAACATGATGTGAGGGGGATGTGGATAACAAGCCTTGCTAAATGTGTTGAGTCTTATTCAATCTTCTGGCTCCATCCTGGCAGCATCCACTCCAGGTGACAATGACAACCACTATCCCAGTCCCATGCTGAGTGCCAGGCCACGTGTTCAATTAAAACCACTCTTGGGGGACAGGCATGATGGCTCAAGCCTGTAATCCCAGCATTCAGGCAGCAGAGGCAAGAGGACTGCTTGGAGTTTGAGGCCAGCCTGAGCTACACAGTGAGCTCAGGGCCAGCCAAAGTACAAAGTGAGATCCTGTCTCAAAAAAAACCAAAAAAACCCCCCCAAAACACTGGGAGGCTGAGGCAAGAGAAGCTCAAGGCCAGCCTAAATTACATTATAAGACTGACCCTCTCTCAAAAAAACCAAAAACCAAAACAAAACAAAGTAAAAAAAAAAACAAAACAAAAAATACCTTTTTCAGCACCTCTTTTCTTTCTTTCTATTTTTTTTTTTGAGACAGGGTCTCACTTTGTGCTTCAGGCTGGCCCTGAGCTCAGCCTCAAACTCACATCACAGCAATCCTCCTGCCTCTGCCTGCCGAGTGTTGGGATGACAGGCGTGAGCCACCACGCCCGGCACTGTGGTATGTGGTACTGATTGCTGCTGGGCGTGAGTCTCCATACCCAATATGGTTATGTGGTTACCAGGGACGTGAGCCCAGGCTCTTGCGCTTGTAAGACAGGTGCTGGAACCACTGAGCTATATCCCCGGCCCTCAGCATCTATTTCTAATTCTACCAATACCAGTAAAGTCACACCTCCAGGATGCCAAGGGTCTGGTGATCTCTTTGTTGGCTGTTAAATCCTTACTGTGAAATGTTATTCTGATGCAGTGTCCACTTTCTTCTTGGGGTGCTTTTCTCACTGATTTATAGGAACTCTATTTCACTCTTAGTTTTGAGTTTCTTTTCCTTTTATTATGACCGGCATTTTGGGGAGAGGTTTTTGTTTTTGTTTCCCCAGTGCAGGGATTGAATTCAGAACCTTGCACTTGCCTAGCAGGCATGGAGCCACTGAGCTATATCCCTTGCCCCAAGCCTGGGGTTTTTATTATTGTTTTGTTTTGTTTTTGTTTTTTTGACAGGGTCTTACTATATAGTTCAGGCTGGCCTTGAACCCACTATGTAGTCCAGGCTAGCCTCAAACTTGCAGTGAGCTTGCTGCCTCTGCCTCCTGAGTGCTGGGATTACAAGTGTGTGTCCCACCATGGCCAGCAATGGGAATTTTTTTTTTTTTTTTTTTAGGATTTTTTGAGACAGGGTCTCGCTTTGTGGTTCAGGCTGGCCCTGAGCTCAGCCTCCAACTCACATCACAGCGATCCTCCTGCCTCTGCCTCCTGAGGGCTAGGATTACAGGCGTGAGCCACCACGCCCGGCACTGTGGTATGTGGTACCGGTTGCTGCTGGGCGTGAATCTGCACACCCAGTATTGTATGTGGTTACCGGGGATCCAACCCGGGTCCTTGCGCTTGTAAGACAGGCGCCGGAACTACTGAGCTAACTCCCCGGCCCAGCAATGGGAATTTTTTGACATATCTTTTTTTTCTTCCCTATAGGTCTTTCCAAGCAGATGAATGTCATCAACATAATCAGGCCAACTGGCCCTCAGTGACTGTGCTTATGACTGTCACCAGCATGGCCTCGTTTATGTGGTCATTCATACAGCTGCAGGTGCTGCTGGTGGGCTCCCTTTATGAAGGCCCTCTTGGTTCCAAAGGCCTACATCAACCAAGGCTTGAAGTCTTAAAACTCCTCCCATCAGGTTCCTTCAGTCACTCAAGAGTCCAGGTGAGGGGCAAACTCACCTCTCATGAGAGGACATAGATGACCTTAGGAAGTGTCAAAGACACCAGAGAGGCCAGACTGGCTTCTAGTTCCCCTGGAAGGGACAGAAGACCTCTTGCCTCTACTCTTGGTCCTGGGATTCCTCAGAGTAGGAAATCTGATTTGCACTACATGAAGGTCAAGTCCTTTCTTTTGTTATTCCACACACCACCCACAGGATGTCCTGGCATCCCACCTCATTCCCAGTCCCTGCATACCTGGCTGCTGTTCCCTGGTGGACGCAGAAGTTACTGATCTGATGAAATCTTTTGCTGTTCCCTTTGTTGTGTTGCAAGAGCTGGAGGACACTTCCTCATCAGCACAGGGGACCAAAACAGGTGGCACCAGCATCAAAAGGAGCTACTCAGATGCCAGAGCATTCTATATGGCTTATCACAGGACCACTCCCACCAAGGCAGTAGCAGCATCACCTTGGGATGAGGGACCTGGAACCTGCTCCAACTGGACCTTGACCTAGCGATGGGATGCTCACCCAGATCTTTCCCCACAACAGTGAAAGGCTGATTTCCACAAGCCCTGATTTTCTGCGCTCCCCACACTGTCTCTAGAACCCACAGGGACTCCAGCAAGACCGTCGTAGCACTGGACTTGGGGGCCAGAGGCCATCCTGCTTTCTTCAACAAAACTGCTCCACATTCTTCCCAAGTGTCCTGCTTCCCACGCCCTTACCTCTCGGTGACAGGAGAGCCCTCAGGCTTGCGGGAAATGATGTAGCGGCAGCTCAGCCCTGCATCCTTGACCATCTGGTCTCCCAAGAATTCGGCCAGGCGCTTCGCTGTGCTGATGGATGTGGACTTCTGCTCCCCATAGTCTTCTAACTTCCGAGACATGGAGCGGTTCTCAGAGATCAGCTCAAATAGCTCAGAATCTGGCATGTTAGCTGCCTGGAGGAAGAAGCAATGACTGAAACCCAGGCTCAGATATTGAGGTCCCAGAGTCTGAGCTCACCTCAGACTCTGCTCCTGTGGAGTCAAATCAGAGGGCAGGTTCTCGTATTACAATATATGACTACCCTAAAAGAGGTACACCATGCCTCAGCCTTAAGATCATTACGTGTGCACAGACTATTAAACACCATGAACTTAGATAAGCTGCAGAGAAGGCAGACACTATTGTGTCTGGGACAGGAAGGTAATATCTGTCCTACAGGAAGAGGAAGGTGGCACAAAAAGAGCCAAAAAAAGGAAACACTGGCCATGGGGGAAGTCCTGGAATCCATGGTGTCCTTGGGTCTTGCACACCGATTGCCTGCCACCCACTCTGCCCATAGGCAAGCTATCTCCTTAGGCTCACTTCCATGCCTGGTCAGCTGTCCATAAAACAAGAAAGCACACTGAGCAACACAACCTCACAAGCCAGGATACTGTTTCAGGATATTCTGGCATTCATTTCACCCACAAAGCTTAGGATAGAAAACAGCAAGAGAGAGGAAAAGAACACATGTGTCCCAATTCCCCATAATACAGGCTGGGACAGCAGAATTCTGAGATTATCTACTAGTGCACGGCAGTGAACCCTGGCACAGATGGCACCATGCAGGTCAACAGATGGTGCGACCAAGATGCAAGACAGCAGTACAGGAAAAGCAAGATGTTTTGAACAAGAGTGTCTGTCACCATCATTTGTTTTCCTTTTTTGTGGTGCTGGAGAAAAGTTATATATGTATGGATGCTTGTAATTCCCGTTACTTGGGAAGCTGAAGCAGAAGGATTGCAAGTATGAGTCTAATCTTGGCAATTTATCGTGACCCAATCTCAAAATAATAAAATAAAATGAGCTGGAAGTGTAGCTCTGTGTTAGAATGGTTGCCTGGCACATACAAGTTCCTGGGTTCAGAACCAAGCACACACACCAACTATGCATGCATTTATAGGGTCTGCAAAAGTTTTAAAATCCAAGCTGATGTGACCTCTAGTAATTTTTCTGATGATTTCTTTTCTCATCATGTTATTTTAACAAATGTTTTCTTTTAGCATTGCTACTAGACATAGAAGCTGAGGGGAATCTCAGATTCCATCGTCTCCTGCCCTCCAGAAGCACTGGACACAGTTTTCTCCAGGAGGCTCCATTTCTCAGAACCAGGCAAGTGGTGGTCTTACCTTGCTATACAGTACATCCAGCCAATAGTCAGCCACCTTGGCTACAGAGCTGTATACTTCCTCCAGTGTGCTGCCCTTGAGGAAGGCCTCGAACACAGAGGACTGGAAGATTTTAATCAGCTGTAGCTCCCCGCGGCGTTTGACTTCAAAGCCTTTAAGCTCAGCCAGGGAACCATCTTCGTTGAACACCGCATATCTGTGGAGAAAGTGGCATCACAGTGCCACAGAACCCTGAGGAACTGGCTGCCTTGTCTTGTATCTGTCTTCCTACTTCCTGCCTAACCAGTAATGGGAAGATGCAGAAAACACCATGCCTGTCCACCCTGGCTCTGATCCCTCCTCTTGCTGGGCTGTGAGGTCTGACTCAGGTCAGTGATTATCCTCTGCAAGGCACAGATGTGCAATCCCTACCTCTTCTTCAGTTTTTTGCCTTCTTCCTTGGAGGCTGGAAGGATCATGGCAAGGTAGGGTCCATCAACCTCAAAAAAGATGCTATTCTCTGAGCGGGTAACATAGGTGAGTGAGGAAGGTTCAGCCAGCTCCTGGTACTGGTCATTGGTAAATCCTTCCTGAGAAGCAAGAAGAGAGAGCAGCTTTGCTCACACAGGCCCACAATGGGAGCCACCTAAAAACGCTCACCACTAGGCAAGGTAGTGGGTAGAGGCCCTCCATATGGGACACAACCTAGCAGCAGAAAGGAAACTGATACTTGCGGCAGTCTGCTATCTCTGGTACATCTGGCCAAGCCCAGGCTACATGATATAAGGGTCCATGTGTATGAACTGGGAATGGTCAAAGTGCTATCCAACAGTCATATCAAGTGTAGCCAAGGTTTTGAGGGGAGAGAGCAGCTTCTTGGAGACCGACCAACTTCAGGACTCAAGCAAGGACAACAAATATAATGCTGGAGGGTCACATGGTACCAGAAAGCAGGAAGTACTTGCCAACAAGGTACAAAACAGAAAGAGGGCTAAGCATGGAGGCGCACACCTACAAACTCAGTATTCTGGGAAGCTGAGGCAGACGACCACAAGCTTAAGTCTAAGCTGTTAGATAACTTAGAAAGTCTGTTTCTCTGAAATAAAAAAAGAGGTTGGGTTAGAGCTCAAAGTTCAAGCCTCAGTATCACGAGCAGCAAACGAACAAACAAATTAAAAAACCACAGACACAGGATGTGCCCAGAACACACAACACATATAAAGGAGGCCTAGTAGCCCACAGGGAATAAAGTGAAAAACAAAATACATGAGGATAGAGCTGGGTTACAAATCAGATATAATAAACACCCAAAATCCATCCACACAAATAAAGAAGAAATTGAACAAACAAGGGAATAACAGGAGAGAGTGACAATGACTCTTGCACACAGCATTCCAGCTAATAAAAGTAGAAGGGCTGGGCATGTTGGTGCACAACTGTAATCCCAGTCACTTGAGAGATTGAGGCAGAAGAATCACAAGGTTGACCCCAGTTTGAGTAACTTAGTGAGATTCTGCCTCAAAAAATAAGGCTTGGTGGCTAGGAATTTAGCTCTAGCAGTTCCAGCATCCACCTGGCAAACACAAGGTCCCAAGTTCAATCCCTAGTATCATATATCATAATGTCAAGCATGGTGGCTCACACCTGGAATCCCAGTACTCAGGAGGCAGAGGCAGGAGGATTGCTGTGAGTTCAAGGCCAGCCTGGGAATTAAGTTGTGTCATATACTGGTACAAATTCTCATTGTTGAGTGCAATCATGATGTGTATATGTAATGTACCAATAAAGATTTCAATTAAAAAAAAAAAAGAATAAAAGAGTAGAAGGGCCAGACAGGGTGGTGCATGTGTGTAATCCAAGCACTTTGGGAGGCTGAGGTAGGAGGAATAGCATGAGTCTGAGGCCAGTCTGGACTATATAGCCAAACCCTATCTCAAAAAATAAAAACAAAAACAAAAAATAGAGAGTAGAAGGAATGGGGAAATAGCAAACTGCCGTAAGCAAAGCCAGACAGTGGCTACAGGTGACTCCATCAGCACAGGGTCCAGTTAGGGGCCGAGGTATGAAGAGGAACTAGGTATCTGAAGAACTCAGGGTACCTCCTCCACAGCACTATGGCCCATGTATGCCCAGGCATACTGATGCTCCTTCCTCCAGGACAGCAGCTGGACCTCCACTCACAGGTGCAATCACTGGGCCTCAGATACGGGGCCATAGGTTCATGAACTCAAGAACCAAGTATGAAATTCCTGGACAACACCACACTGGCTCCATCCTCCCAGTCCCTGTTCCTCACCATGGCTGCCCTCCCAGGGTGCACTTACCCAATCTGCTCAATGAGCTCCCGTGCCTGGGTAATGATGTTAGCATGTGCAAGGGGACCAGGAACCTCTGAGGCCTGGCAGGTGCACCTGTGCCCAGTCATCAAGTGAGACACACAGATAGATCTGACAGGCAACAGTGGACAGAGGACATCAACTCCAAGTAAAGACAGATAACCTCAGCCTCATGTCAGAAACACTCAAGAATCCCAAGGCACTGTGACAGCTAGACGAGACACCGAGCAAGGGCAGTATTGTGTTAGTTTCTGCTCCCCCTTGTTGGCAGCCTGGACTCACCTTGACCATGATGTTCAACATGGCCCCAGGGTAGGAAATGGTCACCTTGGGCTTCTTCAAGTTGGTTGTCTTGATGACAAAATTTTCTGGGAAGCTATTTGGCAGGACACACCATATTCCATCTGTGTCCAGCTCTAAAGGCCTCCTTTAGAAAAGAGGGGTCAGGCCTCAGATACGGGGCCATAGGTTCATGAACTCAAGAACCAAGTATGAAATTCCTGGACAACACCACACTGGCTCCATCCTCCCAGTCCCTGTTCCTCACCATGGCTGCCCTCCCAGGGTGCACCTACCCAATCTGCTCAATGAGCTCCCGTGCCTGGGTAATGATGTTAGCACCAGTGAAGCAGACAATGCCAGCCATCTCCATGGAGTACCAGCGAGCCCTGGGAGGGACAGATGTAGCCTATGGTGGGTGGGCTGATGCACAGCCTCCTCCACAGGAAATAGAAGATGCAAGAAGGGACATTTAGGGTTAGGGTTAGGCCTCAGCAGTGCCCAAATGCCATTTCTCCTACTTTTCACATTTCACTTCTGGCCTCGGGGCAGATGCCTGTCTCCTGCCAGGCTGCCTGCCTCCTGCCAGGCTGCCTGCCTCCCTGCTCTGGGGTTTGCACTTCTCTCCCTGTCAGCCTCTCCACCCTCTGCCCAGCAGCACTCAACACAGTTCTGTCTCATTAAAAAGTCAAGATAAACACAATATGCCTTCAAATCAACCTCAGAGCCCAGTTCCTCTTTCTCTCTCTCCAGAGTTGCAGCTTATGGCCCCCACATCCTCCAGGGTCCAACCAATAGAGGCCAGGCCTCACCTTAGCCATTGACCCATCTTCCTTGAGCCCCCAACCAGAGAGGTCCAAGCAGCACAGCTCAGCCTTACCACCCCATCCTGCTTCCTACTCTCTTCCTCAGAACAGTTTCCACCTGGCTTCAAAACCCTGGACATCAGCTGGCTCCAGGCGCCACGCTGGTCATTCCTCTGACTACGCCTAAATACATCTGTTGTTGCTTAGCAACCACCACTTCTCACATCCAAATGATGCCATACTAAGTGACATCAACATGCTAAAGGGCATAGAGTATACTTCCAGCCCAGAATGCACACACCAGGGGGTGTGGAACAGCATGCATCTCAGCATGCAGAGAGCCCCAGACCCCGCAGCCTATGTGATTCCCACTGTCCTTGGGGCTTCCAGTCCCACCCAAACCTGTATCTCCAACACTCCCAGAGCTAGAAGTGCCCCACCTGCTCACCCACACCTAGCCCGCAGGGCCTGGGACTCTTGTGCCCTGCCCTCCTCATTACAATGTACTTCCTGTGTCCCATACCCTTTGCGCATGACGTAGCCATAGAAAGAGTTGAGGATGCACTTGTGGGCCAGCTGTAATGAGTCATACAGGACCTCCATGTTCCTGCATCGCTTCACCTCGGCTGCATCACCTGCCTCAACAGCTGCAGAGAGCTTCTTCTTCCACACCTAGAACCATATCAATGTAAGCACCAGGCTCCCCATCCAGTGTACAACATCCCAAGTTTCCAACGTGACAGAAAACTTGGGAAAGAAAGTGACAACAAAGACCATACATTCTTCTGTTACCATCTACATCTCCTTTACTCTATTATTCCTCCTTGCCTTACACTTTTCTCACTCTCCTGCACTTAGGTCTGCCTGTCCATCTCTCTCTCCACAGATCTATTTTAAAACAGTAGCAGTGGGACCCAAAGCTTGCAGATGTCTCCTGCGCTTTCAGGGTGAGGATATGCTCCTCCGCAGCATGATACCAAGTTCACAGATTACGTACAGCAGCCACGAGTAGAAAGGTCCACTGATGAGGAAGTGACA
>PVIR01043141.1:0-12043 GCA_004026965.1 Petromus typicus | reverse complement strand
GGTTCAGGCTGGCCCTGAGCTCAGCCTCAAACTCACATCACAGCAATCCTCCTGCCTCTGCCTCCCGAGTGCTGGGATTACAGGCGTGAGCCACTACGCCCGGCACTGTGGTATGTGGAACTGGTTGCTGCTGGGTGTGGGTCTCCACACCCAGTACAGGTATGTGGTTACCGGGGAATCGAACCCGAGCCCTTGCGCTTGCAAGACAGGCGCCGGAACCACTGAGCTAACTCCTCGGCCCCCTTTTAAAATTTCGAGACAGGGTTTTACTAAGTTATTGATCAGGCTGGGCTGAAATTTGTGATCTTCCTGGCTCAGCCTCCCAAAGTGCTGGAATGACAGGTGGGAGTTACCATGCCCTCTGGTCAGTGGCATCTTAGTATCACTATGCAAAGAGCTTTAAGCTGGAGGGCTGGGTGAACCATCTGCAGTATGTAACACCAAGTTTGTAAATTGTGGCTTTCCCGTCACTGCATCAAGGAACAAGTTCAAGCTGATGAGATTCCACATGCCAGCCCTCAAGAAAGGTGACTGAAGAATCACAAGTTCCAATCTAGCTTGGGAAATTACTTTCTCTCAAAATTCTAAAAAAAAAAAAAAAAAAAAAAAAAGCGCCAGGAATTTAGCTCAGTGGTTCTAGCACCTGCCTTGCAAGGGCTCAGGTTTGGTTCACAGTAACCACATACAACAACAATGCCGGGCCTGGTGACTCACACCCATCAGCAATCAGTACCACATACCACAGGGTAGTGTGGTGGCTCACACCTGTAACCTCCAGTACTCACTCAGGAGGCAGAGACAGGAAGATTGCTGAGTTCAATACCAGCCTGAACTATAAAATGAGACCTTGTCTCAAAAAACAAAAACCCTCCCCCAAAAGAGGGGAGGCTTGTGAGAGACACAGAAGGCCCAGTGTTCAATCTCCCACCATAGGGAAAAAAAAAGTGGAAGGCTTGCTGCCACATTTCCAGGAGATAGAAATTTTGAGTATTTCCATTGCCACTGAGCAGTAAGAAAAAACAAATGTATCTTGAAACAAGAGTTCAGTGAGGCCCCTGGAGTCCAAAGTTCCTGGAAAACTGCACTGGACCTAGTGAACAAGTGAGGGTGTGAGACAGGGTGGCGGCAAGACCATTGGAATTACAATCTCAGAAACCATTCCTAGTATAAACTTGTCTCAGCCAGCTGGCAAATGTATCCCTGGATAGGAAACAGATGTGAGCATACCCCCAAAGATGAAGAACTGAGGGGGTGAACACACATGAACAGATAGCTAAAAATAATCTGAACTCTAGGGATTACCCAAGAGCTACAGATAAATCAGAGACCAGGCCCCTAGTCTTGGCTACATCTATATTTTAAACTAATGTTTAGGAACAGATGAGTCATGAAATAAAAATGGCACTTAGAGCTATACCTTTACTTACTGCTTCAGATTAGTGGCTTTGTAATTCATAATGCAATTATCTAGTCAGACTTTAAATGGGCATCTAACAAATTTAGAAAAGATAGCTTATATATTTGGCAGTAGTAGAGATCAAACCAGCAGTGGTCTACCAATGAGCCATGTCCCCAGACCTTTTTATTCTTGGAGACAAAGTCTTGCTAAATTGCCCAGGCAGAACTTGAACTTGGGATCCCTGCCTCAGCCTCCCTCAGTGCTTGGTGCCTTTTGTAGTGTCTTATGAACACACTGTGGGCCAACTCTCGGGATGGTGCTTGGTCACTAACAGTGCTGAATAATGTACTGCTGGTACTCTCACTTATATACACTTTAAGTATGTTCACCAGGGTCTTTGACCTGTTGCTGTGACTCTCTTCCTGGCTCTGGTGACACTTTCTTGATTCAACTAGTTCTTGTCATTAGCAACAAGAATGACTCACAGGTGCCCCAAGGAAGACCAGGGCCAACCAGCCTCTGCTCAGCCTAAAACCCAAGGGCAACTCGGGGAGAACATGTCTCAACTGCAGACAGGCTGGGGAAGTAGTTCAGTGTAAAGGTGCTGGATTCAACCTTCATGACAGAAAAAAAGTATTTGGAAGCCTTCCTGCCCTGTGTTCAGGCTGAAGCAATGCAGTGGGACACCAGGCACTAGCACCTTTGTCCTCTAAGTGACTCCAAAAAGCTGTGACCAGCCAGGTACATCGGTGCTTACATACAGACCTAGCTACACAGGTGGCAGGAAGAGGATCATGAGCTTTGTGGGCAACTTAAAATGAGACCCTGTCTCAAAATTTTATAAAAAGAACTGCAGATATCTCAGTGCTCCCTGGGCTCAAGTCCCAGTACTGACTGAAACAATGGCTTCCCATTTGAGCCAGAGTTGAAGCTGAAGACAGACATGTGCCAGAACATCAGGTTTCTAATCCTTCTGTACCTGCAGTGATGGTAAAGCAAAGAAAAAAATAAGATCCACAGGAAAAACTTTACACTGAAAACTGGATAGTCAGAGCCAGGCTCCAGTCTAAGGTATCATGAGCAGCAGACCAAGACCCTGCTGTATGTCCCTGTAAACCAATCCAGGTTCAAGGCCAGGAGCAGGGCTGTGGGAGAGACTACTGAAGGATTTCCGGGGGTGATGACAGGATCAGGGTGTAGCACAAGAGCAGGACTCGTATCTAGCATGTGTGAGGCCTCTTAAAAAACTTTACAAAAGCCAACTGGGGTTTTACATAACTGAATAATACTGATACTATACTTTGAATAAAACTGTCCACTTTAAATGGAGAATCACAGGTATGTCATGTTTTTATTAAAATAGACTGCTCCTCTCTAAAAACCATCCAAGTAAAAAATATTTGTAGTTTTGTTTTGCAGAGCTAGGAATGGAATGCAGGGCCTGGTATACGCTAGGCAAGTGCTCTATCATAAATATATGCATCTTCAGCCATTTTTAAATTTGAAAGAAGGTCATTCTAAATTCCCTAGGGTAACGCTTGGAGTGGTGCAACAAGTCTATGATCTTACTACTTGGGAGGCTGAGGCAGGAGGATTACCTTTTAAGGCCAGCATGAATTAATAGAGAGACCTTATAACAAAAGAATAAAATAAGGGGGGCTGGGGATTTAGTTCAGTGGTTACGGCACCTGTCTTGCAAGCACAAGGGCCAGCGTTCAATCCCCTGGTAACCACATACAATACTGGGCATGGAGACTCTCACCCAGCAACAATCAGTACCACATACCACAGTGCCGGGCGTGGTGGCTCACGTCTGTAATCCCAGCACTGGGGAGGCAGAGGCAGGATTGCTGTGAGTTTGAAGCTGAGCTCAGGGCCAACCTGAACTATAAAGCAAGACCCTGTCTCAAACAAAACAAAACAAAAACAAAAAAAATTTAATTAACTCATGTATAATTTGATTTTGTAAGACAGGATCTTCTGCATAGTTCAGACTGGCTTACAAACTGTAATACTGCAATAAGGCTCCTTCAATGCTGAGGTTATTTGCCCACGCCACCATACCTAGCTGAAGAAAGATGATTTATTAGTCTTCAGAACCCAGGTGAATTCAGATTTCCTATTACTGGTACAAGTAGGGAAACTGTGAGTACCCAATTCTCAAAAAAAGGAAAAAGAAACAGTGAAATGATTATTAACTTAGCCTAGCATTATCAACACACCATCCCAACAAACAGCTCTACTGCCCTCAAAAATGCCCACTGAGCTGCGTGTGGTGGCACATGCTTGTAATCCTATCAATTGGGAATCTGAGGAAGGATCTCCATGAGTTCCAGGCTAGCCTGGACTACATTCTGATTTCAAGGCCAGTGTGAACTACACACTGCAACCCTGCCTTAACAACAAAAATATTCTAACAGGGACACCAGGCAGCCAAGTCCTCTGCTTTTGGAAACCAAAATCAAAATCATCTATTTATAGCCAAATATTTAAGAAATAAAAGCCAAGACTATAGCAATGAATGGGTCCACTTTCTGATGATGGCCGAGTAGTATATGCAACAGGAACTGCTTTACGTCTGAATTGCTTGTTGGCTGGTTAGATGCAGTCTGTGCCTTCTTGCCCGACATCCCCGGCAGCTGGGACAAGTGCAGGCCAGTCAGCACACTTCCCACACTTTGTTTTAACCCATGACGGATTCATCAAATGCAGCCCTCTAGTCAGAAGCATCTGCATGACCTTGGCAGCAATGGCTGAATCAGGAAACACTATGCAGGGCTTGAAGTGTAGTAACCCCGTTTCTGGGCATTCTGTGAGGTGTACACTCAAATAAATAGGCCGTGGCCACCTGAGGGTAACACATGGGAGAGTGGCCTCTGGGGACGCCAGGCCCTGCAGTGGGTACCGTTTTCCAATTAAGACATATCACTCTGTCCCTTCAAAACAGAAGAAACTTCTAATGCTGAAATTCAGTGCTCTATATTTTATCTTTGGGTTAGAGTCAGAAGATCCTCCTAGTGCCAGGTGTGAACCAAAGCACACATTTGTAATGCCAGCTTCTTGAAGGCTAAGGGAGGAGGATTTCAAGTTAGACATCAGTTTGGGCTATTCAGTAAGAACCTGGCTCAAAACTGAAAGAAGTTTTAAAAAAAACTATCTTTCCACTACAAATTATAATCATTATTTCTGTATACTATACATTAATCTAGAATGGATTTGAAAATTCTTAAGTGTGTGCTAAGTAAGGCTTTCAGGGGACCTCCATCGAAGCTGCACTCCAAACAGCCCTGCCCAGGTCCCTTGTACAATGCTACAAAGGGAAACTGCTCAGCCACACAGAACCTCTTCTTGCTCCCATCCCTCTGCAGGGCTTGCTCAAACCTACATAGTGCCCTCACCTTAGCCAGGCTACCTACCATATGCAGCATGCTCTTTGGAGGTGTCCTCCTCTGCTGGCCGAGGGCAGTGCTGGAAGTAGGGCAGTTAATCACTTCCTGGCTCCATGGAGCACTACCCCAAAGTCCCAGCCCTGTGAAATAAAGATGGCAAAGGTGCCCCCATCTCAGAGCATCCTCAGGGTGAACTTTCTGACAGCGCTGCCAAAGGACACTGTGCATGATTTATAGTCATCAAACTTCCAAGCTAGCCACCAGCTCCCCCAGGTCCCCACAAGGCACCGAGTGCCCAAATACACACAGATTAATACTGTAGGAGTCACTGTGTGATGCTGAATCCCAGGCACCAGCTGGGTCATCATCTCCCTCAGTAGGTCTTTTCACACGCTAGTCAGAAGTGCCATCCCACCCAAAAATGGAGGCTAGTCAGTAGGATAAAAGTAATTGATTTACAGTATCAAGGGAGTACCAACTTACACACTATGACCTGTTTTATTTCTCTCATTGAGTACAAGAGTTTCAAAACTGAACAGAAGGGACTGTGAATGTAGCTCATGCCAGTTTCTGCCTGGCAAATGCAAGGTACAGAGTTTGATCCCTGGCACCAAACCAAACCTGAGTGTTAGGACAGCTGGGTGTGGTGTGATGCATGCTTGTAATCTCAGCACTGGGGAGAAGAAAACAAGATAATCACTGCAAATTCAAGGCCAGCCCAAACTACATAATAAGACCCTGTATCAAAACCAAACCAAATCAAAACAATATGGTAGCAGCCATACAGGCCTATAATCTTAGCCTTCGTAGGAGGCTGAGGCAAAAGGATTTTAAGTTTGTGCCTATCCTAGGCAACCAACTCGGTGAAACCAGTCTCAAAATTCAAAAGAGGGGAGGGCTGGGATATAGCTTAATGTAAAGGCCGTAAAAAGATGATACTAACTGAAAAATAATTTTCACTTTTCTTTCTTCCTTGAGTTTTTCTGGGTTTTTTTTTCCCCTAAGGGAAGCACCCACCCCAAAATGAGATTCCTAGAAAGGGATTTTATGTGAGGATAGAGGACAGAAAAGAAGTACAGGACGGGAACTCTCAGCAGAGGAGATTTCAGGCAGAAGTGTCGAAGCAGTGGCTCAGCCATCATGGAAGCAGAGCAGCTCAATTGTGCCCAGTACGCAGCACCAGTGACTATGGGGATAGCTTCCTCAACACTGACTTCCCAACTGGACAAAGATTCCCAGGGACCGGCTACCAGGACCACTGTGTTCTGGCACTACAGTCCAGACTTGGGCTATTGGCAACCCCATGGTGATATGTGCTGACCGGAAACATCCATGTTTTTACTACAGTTCTCATCAGCATTCCAACTGCAGCTCAAGAAGGAGCACAAAGGAGGGCAGAACATTCCTGACCATCAGGGTTTATATTTTTCTAGAATCACCTTAAGGGCTTTCCTTGCTAGTTAGTTAACCAATATATATACAAAGACATTTTTGGTTTATTACTTTTATCTTGAGAGAGAATCTTACTGAGTTGTCTAAGCTAGTCCTAAACTTAGACTCTTCCTGTCTCAGTCTCTCAAGTAGTTGGGACTACTGGCACATACCACTATGTTCAATTTCATTTTTAGTGTATTAAAAATTGACAAAACTAGCCAGGGGTGGTGGCTCACACCTGTAATCCCAGTTTTCAGGAGGCAGAGGTAGGACTGCCATCAATTTGAGGTAAACCTGGACTAAACAGTGAGCTCAGGGCCAGCCTGAACTACAATGCAAGAAAGACCCTGTCTCAAAAAACCCCTGAAACTGCCAAGGTGTCAGGTGTGGTGTGCACACCTATAACCGTAGGGCTGACACAGTAAGATCACTGCAACTTCAAGGCCAGCCTCAACTGTATAGTGAGATCCTGCCTCCAAAAAAAAAAAATTGCAAGGCCAGGGATTTAGCTCAGTGGTTCTAAGCGCAGGGTTCCATCCCTGTAACCAAATACAACAATGCTGGGTATGGTGACTCATACCTACCAGCAATCAGCACCACCTATCACGGTGCCAGGCGTGGTGGCTCACACCTATAATCCCAGCACTTGGGAGGCAGAAGCAAGGAGGACTGCTGAGAGTTCAAGGCTGAGCTCAGGACCAGCCTGAACTACAAAGTGAGACCCCGTCTCAAAAAAAAAAAAAAAAATTGCTGCAGACAAAATATTTCCTATTTGACGTTGATACTCATTTGTTTCTGACTACAAAGCTAACGTAGCCCAGGACTTTTATTTTTTGCAGTACCAGGGACTGAGCTCATCCACTCATTGCTGGGCTACACCTCCAGGTCTGCCCAGAAAATTTTAATTTCTATGGAAACAAAGATGAAATACATTTGGTGTCACAGTCATAGGAAGCTATTTTTAAAACATCTTTCCTTTTCACATGAGTTTTAAGTAGCAGGCCTGGCCTGTTTTGTCTCCTCATGAAATGAAGTTATTTCAGATTACTTGCTTCTGTTATGCCCTCTCTAGTGACAAACATGGCTTTCGTCATCTGTCTCTCAGACCCATGTGTGCACAATCATGTGTCAGGGGCCCAACTCCTGCCCTGAGGGGGGGACACATAAAAGCTCTCTGAGCTTTCCAAGCCCTCTGGTTAACCATCAGCACCTCTGCCTGTCCATGTCAGCGTAGGACTCTCGTTTGTGCCTGCCATTTTTGCTTTACACCCCCATCTTAAACAGATCTAGCCCCAGGGTTGTCCACTGGGCAGCAGCAGGAAGGACACCAAGTGCCAATGAATACAGACAGTGCTCATGCCAGCACACCACGCCCACGTCCCTGTCACCAGAACACCTCCTGCAGAGCAGAGGGTGGGCACACCAGGCACAGATCACACCTGCCAGAAGACCCTCTGGGCTCTCTAGGGGAAGCCTTGGGATACAGTTCTTTGTCTTTCCTGAGAAGGTCATTGTACATCTGGTCATATGTGGTTTTGAAATCATAGACATTGGGCTTGTCCGGTGCTGGTCCTGGGAGCTTCACGTGAGTTCCTGTTCCAAAGGACCGGACGCTGAATCCTCGCTTGCTAGAAGACACAAAAGGAGAAAGAACGTCACAGCTGGGTTAAGGTACAAGATTCTCAAACCATGAACTGAAAATGGACAGAATAACTTTATTAATATTAGGCAAGAGATTATGTTTTTTGGGTTTTTTGAGACAGTCTTATATGTCATTTAGGCTGGTCTCAAACTTATTATGTAGTCCAGGCCAGCCTTGAACTCACAGTGATCCTCCCGACTCAGCTTCCCAAGTGCTGGGATTATAGGCACATGCCTCGTCCTGCATTTTTCCTTCTTTTTCTTTTTTTGATAGGGTCTCCCAGTTCAGGCTGGTCCTGAATTCAGCTTCAAACTCAGCAATCCTCCTGCCTCTGCCTCCAGAATGCTAGGATTACAGATGTGAGCCACCATGCCCAGCACTGTGGTATGTGGTATTGACTGCTGGTGGTTGAGTCACCAAACCCGGCTTTGTGGTGGTTACAGTTATAAACCTTGGCCCCTGTGCTTGCTGGGTGGGCGCTGGAACCACCTAGCTGAATTCCTGGGCCCTGTTTTTTTTTTAAGTAGGAAAACTTTGTTTTTGGAGACAGAGTTTTGCTGTGTAATTCAGGCTGGACTTGAACTCCATCAATCCTTCTACTTCAGCCTAATACTTGGATTATAGGTATATGGTTAAATTTTTAATATAACTTTAAATATTTAAAATATTTTTTTAGGGGGCCGGGGAGTTAGCTCAGTGGTTCCGGCGCCTGTCTTGCAAGCGCAAGGGCCCGGGTTCGATTCCCCGGTAACCACATACCTATACTGGGTGTGGAGACCCACACCCAGCAGCAACCAGTACCACATACCACAGTGCCGGGCGTGGTGGCTCACGCCTGTAATCCCAGCACTCGAGAGGCAGAGGCAGGAGGATTGCTGTGATGTGAGTTTGAGGCTGAGCTCAGGGCCAGCCTGAACCACAAAAGTGAGACCCTGTCTCAAAAAACCTAAAAAAAAAAAAAAAAAAAAAAAAACTTAAAATATTTTTTAAAAAATTATAGGTGGGCTTGGTAAGACCATTCTAGCCTACATAGCCAGAAACTGTCTTTAAAAACAAAAATTGAAAAAATTATACGGTACAGTACACAAAAACTAGGTGAAAACAATCAAAGCAGAATCTACTGTTAGTTGACATGTGAACTCTTCAGCTATTTAACACCTCTGAAGGTGAGAATTTGTCCTCTGACCAATGTCCTGGTGTTCAGGTGTCTTAAATCTGCTGACGTTTGTTGCAGCAGCTGCTGGATGGAGCTGCCTGACAGGACACTCACTGATGAGTGTCCCAGTGGCCCGTGATGATGGCCAAGCAACCCTGATTTAATCAGAGAAGAGGACCCCGTTGGGGCATAAGCCACGACAGCTTAGTTGCTCACCTGTGACCCAGTGGCCACAAACGAGGACACTGCCACCACAGGCATCTCATATACTGGAACAGGGCAGAGCCCAGGCTGACTGACAGTGTAGGCAAGAAGCAGCCTGAGTGACAGCAGCAGCCTGCATCAAGAGGAGAGGCCACTTGCAGACCACACACTTGACTGCATGGCCAGTGATGGCAGTTTTAAGTATGTCACACAGGCTACACAGAACAGGTGCAGTAGGCAAGTTCTTTTAAAGTCTAAAGTGAACCTAACAATGCCCTCAGCTCTGTATTTCTATTTTTTGATACCAGGATCAAATTTGGGACCCTAAGCTTGACAGGCAGATGCCAGAACCACTGAGCTAAAATCCCTAGTCCCTAGCCCTGCATTTCTAAACACAGTCTCTGGAGGGAACACTAAGGAATCATGGGTACCAGCATTTCAACTCCCTCACACACCACAGAAGGAATGGAGTTAAGAACTGGGGCAAGGAGGTGGCTCAGCAGCAGGGCACTCATGCCAGCTCTGAAAAACACAGACAAAAAGTAAGAAATAGGGGGTGGGGGGAAGCCCCAGTGTATAAAATTCACACACTCACTCACACACACACACACACACACACACACACACACACACCCCTCAGTGTGAAATAAGGTATCGGGTTCAAGCCAAGTACAAAAAAAACCCAAGAGACTCTTACAAGAAAAACAAAACATGCAGATGCTACTCCTCACTGACCCACTGAGGGAGTTCAAGGTTTGTGAGCTACTCTCTCCCTAATGTAGCACAGCACAGGCAAGGAGTGGTCTATTCCATGCATAGCACGGCTCTTGTCCTAGATTATCATAGTCTACACAGTTCAAAAGTGGTCAGTGTCTGGGGAACAGTGAATGAACAACTGCACAATGACACAGGAGGAAAGACAAATTCAAATGCTGCCACCGGATGCAGGGCTGCTCACCTCCATGGTGGAGAGTGAAGAAACACCCAGAGCCCTGCAGGCAAAAGCAGTGTACACACTACCAGGCCACACATCTCTCTCCAGAGACCTGCCGAGGGGACATGCCTGGATCCACACTGCAGCCATGGAGTGCTGTTGTGATCAGAGACCCCTGACAGCCTGCGGCCCATCAACACCAACGGCATACACTGGGATCTCCAGGACAGCAATAGAGGAAGCCGCAGAGGAGCACCCCACTACCCACCACACAGGAAATGCAGACACTCCTGTAAAAATAACTTTTTTCCTTTTGTGGGGACTAGATTTTGAATACAGGGTCTTTATACTCACCTACATTCCCTTCCTGGTCTTTTTTTTTTTTTTAATTGTAAGGTAGGATCTCAACTCAGTCACACACAATGGGTTTAAACTTGGCATCTCCCTGCCTCACCTTCCCAACATATAAGCATCCACAGCTGAGCCCTGCTATAAAAAATTTTTTTTAATTAATTTTAAAAAGCCATTCTGATTTACTTTATGTGCAACATTTCACTGAGTTCTCTGTTGGTCCCTCGTCTCTGGATGTTCTGAGCTATGTCTCAAGTCCCCAGAAGGACAAAGGAAAGGAACCCGGCATGAAGGCAGATATCAGTGACCAAGGACTCCAGATCTAAAGAAGACACCAAAACCCAATTTTCCATTGTCCACTTTAACTGCAGATCCCAATGCCAAGCAAAGCCAGAGGTGGTGAGAAGCTGATGCTGCCCATGCCACAAGGATGCCACAGTACATATGCACATACATGAAGGCACACACACACACACTGCACCTGCTCACACAGTGGACTCTCTTCTCTTGACCTCTTCATCTTGGGGAACACACACTGAAATACTCTCAGTAAAAGCACAAATAAGCCTGCAATCCCAACCCCTGAGACAAGAACTGCAATGTCACCACCTCCCCGAGCAGTGCATGCTCAGAGAGGCCAGGAAAGTAGAGCACACTCCAGAGATGGAGATGGCTGAGGAAATCAGAGCTTAGTGGGAACCCAGCTCACACACGAGACATGCTAGGCACCACTACAATTAAGTGAATGAGGCATCCAAAATGGAGGACCAAAAAACTAAAAGTACAGAGTACTGAGTTAACTAGGTAATTAATACTTTTTTCTTTTTTGTGGTACTGGAGTTTGAATTTAGGACCTTTATACTGCACTGCATCCCTATCCTTGTGTAAATTTTCAGAGAGGTTTCCTTTAAGTTACTAGCTCAAACTGGGCTTGATTTTGTAATTCTTCTACCTAAGCCTTCCAGGGTGCTGGGATTACATCCGTATGTCACTATGCCTAACTATAACATGACTAACACTAAAACCAACCAAGGGTAGCAGGTACTTTCTCTCTACTGGTATTAACATGTTTCCCCTTGCCCACTCTGGAGCTGAGCTTTGAGGAAAGGTGTGGCTCATGGACACAAGGTTGCCAAGCACCCACACCCACTCACCCATCACTCTGCCTTGATAACAACCTCCTGCACCTGAATCTTTTTGTCCAGCTGCTCACACATGCAAAGGCTGCAGACTCAGCACCTGTCATAGGCAATACTGGAGGTTTAACCCAAGCCCTTCACACTTTATTTTTCATTCTGAAACAGGACCTTGCTAAGCTGGTAAACTGTCCAGACTAGGCTTAAATTTGTGATTCTTCTGACTCAGCTTCCCAGAGTGGCACCACAACCAGCTGCTAAAGTTATTCTAAAGAGCGGGAAAAGCAAAAGGCACATATTAACAAAATCTGTCTCCTCTTAGTCATTCATTCTTTGCAGGTAGTACTTTATTAAAATAGGATGAGAGGGGCTGGGGATTTAGCTCAGTGTTTCCACAC
>PVIR01043140.1:0-11892 GCA_004026965.1 Petromus typicus | reverse complement strand
AGATGTGTCCAGAAGTCCCTTCTCCTGGTGTGTGTGTGTGTGTGTGTGTGTGTGTGTGTGTGTGTGTGTGGTCAGCAAATCTCCCAGTAAGGGAGCTCCTGAGAGGAAATGATGCTAAGAGGGGAGGGTCAGGAGCTGTGTCCCACTCCAGACCCTCCTTAAATCCTGCATGTTTTATTTTGATAAAAAGGACAATCCCTCTACAATCCTAAGTTGGATGGAAACCCTCACACCCACACGCAAATATATGCACACAGAATGGGAATAAACACAGTCGGCTGGGCAAACATTCATGTGTACAGGTAAACAGAGACGCTGCATGGCAGGCACACCTGTGCTCGAATGTGATTTGAATATGATCCAAATTTCTGCACTGGAACCTATGCATATGCCCTCATTTTCTGAAGCCTTGGATTTTTTGGGAATTCATTTGTAGTACAGATGTACTATCTGATTGAAAGCAGTAATGACTTACAATACTTTTGTATCAGAACATTGGACAACGATCTAGCATTTTTGTTTGGTTTTTCAGCCAGGCCAGTGGCAGCAGCTAAGGAAGTCACTGGGAGGTGAGCCTTCCGCAATTCAGGTTAATCATGGATATTTAGGGGGTATTATTTTGCCATGTTATATTAAGACTAGAGCCATCATGAGAAACAACAGATGTTTTTATTGTTTAACTCAAACAATGAGCTTATATATTTTGAATACTTTTCTTCAAAAAACAAAGGCATATAATTATTTTAACAAAGCCTTTATATGTGCTCTGAAGTTCTTAGGCAATTTCAGTATAAATATGGTTTTCATGAAAGGGAATCAATACCAAGTCAGGTCGATCTAAAGAACTTAACATTTGGGGTTATAGAGCTAATTTGAGATTGACCTTCTTTGTACTAATTCATCGATTGGGGGAGGGAAAAAACAATTTCCTTACTTCCTTTGCTCTCTGTAATTGATTTTCATGTTATAAAAGAGCTCTGGACTGTGAATGAGAAATCCTGTTTCTTGTGTCATCTGTGTCACCATAGCTGGCTGTGTGACCTTGGACAAGTCACTTTACCTTTCTGGACCAACGTAATAAAGAGAGAGGATTGGGCTGGAATAGGCACTACAGACCTTTCCTAATGCAAAAGATGAAGTAAACATAAACACATGTGTACCCCAGGCCTACGCTCCCCTAGTTGTGTGTGTGTCCACAAATGTGTGTGTGTACAGCCAAAAGAGCAGAATTGCCAGTTTTCATGCAAGGATACTCAGAAATAAACAAAAATGCATACATAAACTCACACAAAATTGACAGGTTTTGGTTCCAATGCATATACACACTCTAAAACAACTGCCACCTTCTTGAGGGAAGAAGGGCCATCACCATCACAGACTCTGATCCCTGTAGAAAAAGGTGGCCCTTGTCATTAGATTACCCCAAATCCCATTGCTTACCTCAAAAAGCATCTAGTTATGTTGGATCACCTACACTCGGCACCGTGGTCCTAAGCTCGCTGGGGGAGGGCCCAAAAGCGCAAGGCTTCTCCACTTGCATGGGGTCTTTGGGTCTTTGCGTCCACATTCAGTCCTCTGTCTCAGCAGTGAGCCAAGAAGACTGGTCTTGGGCTGCGGTCTCTGTCCGCTCATCACTCTGAAAATGGCTGAGAAGCAGCCCAGAGAGTTTTGTGCAATCTACATTCTACAGGGCTGAACTCGTCTCCTTTCTTTCTCGGGATGGGGCTCTGGGTGAGGTGGAGGGCATCCAAACTAAGAGAGACAGAATGTGTGAATGAATAAATGAAAGAATGACCCAATCAGTAGAATTCGGTGGGCTGGACTCCCAGATTGCCCTGCAATTCTCTGGCTTATGAAACAACCCTGAATGTGTTCACCTAATTTCATTTGAATATCTTTTATATTGAAAAACCTATATGTGTGTGTGTGTGTGTGTGTGTGTGTGTGTGTCTGTCTGTCTGTCCCTGGAGCTCTGACTCCCCTTGTTCAAGCTCTTCTTCCTCTGTACAGCCTGGTCGGGCACCCTCAGTGTCCCTGCCAGCTCGCTCTGACCATGATGCTCCCTATGGCTCTCATCCCTCTGTCCGAAGAAGTTGTTTACACATCTGACTCCATTCTTGTAGGCTATGAGCCCCCAGCCCCTCAGTTCTACCCACAGGCCCTGGCCTGGTGCCTCCCTGCACTAGGAGAGCCTCCTGTCAATGTTGGTTCCCTGGCCTGTCAAGATGTCTCTCACAGGTGGCAGGATCTGGCTTCTGCCTGTCACATGCCAGCTAGGGGCATGGCCTTCCACAGGGCCAAAGCCTTGAGTTTAGAGGGTCTCCTCTGACCACGGGGGAGGACCCTGGCCTGGCCCTCTTTTTTGCTCTGACCTCCTGGGGTGTCTGGTGGGATCTGACTCAGGCTGGGGATTGGCAGGGTACATTTATATAACTCACAGACAATGCACACACCCTTCCCAGGGTAGCCAACACCTTGCAGGGATGCTCCTGCCATCCCAGGCGCCATACTTGGCCGGTGTGTCTGAAAACTGCAGGGCCAAAAGCTGCACCGTTGTTTCTGACCCTGAGGTGTCAGGGCTGTGGGGTGGGGGGAAGCAAGTGTTGAAATCAGGGAGCCAGGAGCTGATATGCATAAGATTGTGAGCAGAAGTAACATTTAAACAAAAGCATCATAGCGGTATTGAACAGTATGCATATTGTCATTGTCCAGATTTTGTGATGTCTTTGGTACTTGTTAGTTTTTTCACAAATTATAATTTATTGTATTTTAATCATTTTAAATTAATAATCATATCTGCACCTAATTTTGTATCCACAACTTTGAGTTGTTTCTGCCACCACCGCCATCTGCCAAATGTTCTAAGCTGCCAGCCCTACAAAACCTGAGTCTATCCCAAGAACATTGCTGCGCTCAAGTGCTGGCCAGGACCAAGTTTTCTGGATTCTGGCCAGGGCTCCTCCTCTGCCCCAGAGGTCTTCAGTCTGTATATAAATTACGTATTTGTACAGCACTGTGTACATAAAAGGTACTGAAGAGTACCATGTGCCCTTGAAGAGATTTCTCTCCACAACGAAAAGAAAGTTAAGGTCTTGAGAGTGACCTTGAGTTGGAGGATAAAAGTCCCTTTCTAGAAGATTGGCCCATTACACCCTGGTCTTGGCCTGTCAGTCCATCCACAGGTGGGTTTCAGGATGGAAAGGATCCCTGACCCCCTCCACAGTCTTCTGAGATAAAATCCCTCCTGTCACAGGATCAGGCCGCCAGTGTGAGGACTGGGACAACCGTCGATGCCCAAGAGTGGCTAGAATACCCCAGAAAGCTACATAGTCACTGAGTGGGAGTCACATGCAGCCCAGAAATCTTGCCAGCCAGAAGCCAAAGTCCCACAGGTTCCAGTGGAAAGGGGCATGTTGCCTGAGACAGCGAAGGCCAGCAGAGGCATTTCCCGGAGGGCACAGGGCGTGCCAGCCCACTCAGGGCCCAGCTTCTGCAGCCGCATCACACCGAGGGCTCTCTACGCAGCCCAGGTAGGGACTAGCTCTGTGTCCAGTAAAATGCAGCTGGGAGTGAGGGCTCCCGCCACACCCAGAAGCTGCGCCTCTGTTGGTTACCTCTGACCCACTCCCGGTCTGGTCTTTATCAAACCCACATCTGCTCCGCCCTCTGGAGCTTACAGGATGTGCCCGGTCTCTGCCAGGTGACAGCCAGCCCTGCACACAGCTGACACAAGCCAGCAGCTTCCTTATTTCTGACATCATCACTGTCTGGTTCCCCTTTGTGTTTGTACTCAACTTTAACAATGTCTCTTTTAAAAGAAAAGGACCCAACCTGAGCAGCCTGAGTGTAGGGATGACCCCCCATCTGGGGGCACCAAGGGAGGCCTTTACCTCATGCTCCCACGGAACGGCTCTCTGAGCCCTGTCACCCTGGTGCGGGTGAGTCGGGAGGAGAGCTGATCAGATGTGTGAGACATGGCCACTTAAACGCACCAGGTGAGACAGCAGCATCTGAGGGCAGCCCAGCCCAGTGGGCAGCAGAGCTCAGCTCAGGTGCGGTGGTGCGGACCAGAGGACCGTGTCTCTGGGCACCGAACCCCTCTTATCTGTAGCACTCTCCCCTGATTTTAAACAAACCCAGATGAAAATTCGAAAAGCTTCCAAATGGCATCTCCTGCGTGTTTTGTGAGAAGGTGATAGGTGACAGGAAAAACTAACAGACAGTCAAGTAGGGTGGGAAACACTGGAATAACCAAAGGTAAATAGAGTTCTCGTGCTGCAAAAGCCTTTAGCGGGCACGGGTATCAGGACTCTCCAGGGAGTGGGCTCAGTGTCGTGTGAGCGTTGGAGTGACCCATGTCCCTGTCCTTCTAGTTGAAAACCTCGCCCTTCAGCTGTTTCTGGCCCACCCCTGACCTAAAGGAAGTGCACCGACTGGGCTGCTTGTTCTTTTCAGCAGTGTGTCCTCAGCCCCGGCCCTCGGGGCCTGTCTTACTCCAGAGGGGCCCTGTCAGTGTTGGAGAAGCGACCCAGCAAGACCCAACACTCAGTCAAACGTCAGAGAGGAAGGATCCCGAAGGGAGGCTGTTTCATGGGAGGAAGGTCAAGGGTGAGGCAGGTCACACGCCCTGGGAGGGACAGGGGCTGGGTGAGGGTAGGGATCCCAGCTGCCACGCCTGGGCTGTGTCTTTGCCAGCAGGTACAGCACCGTCCTCAGCTGCGCCCCGCTCATCACTGGTCCTCAGAAGACAGGACGGCACCAGGCCCTGGGGTGGAGAACGGGGCCGTGATGGCGCGGCTGGGTTACAGGGCAGCATCTCATCAAGAGCTGAGGGGCAGCGAGACCGCCAAGGGAGCAGCTGAGACTCAGAGGCAGGAGGGGTCAGAGGGCTGGAGCTCAGGGGAGGCACAGGCTGAGCAGGAAAAGCACACGGCCGCACACGGCCGGTAGCCAGCTAAGGCCTCCCTGTGGGGCATCTGGAAAGCCCGGCTGTGCAGCGCAAACCCACCCATCAGAGACCCTCAGCCAGGCTCTGGTGCATTAGGATTGTGCTTTCAAAAGCTCTTCAGTGAGGATACCGGGCCTGAACGGAATCCAATTGTTGTCTACTCCAGCCAAAGTTGCTTTTCTTTTCAGTGAATTTACACCTCGGCTGTGGACACTCAGCAGGAAGAATGTTGACAACCAGCGCTTGCTGGGGCCCAGAACTGTGCTAAGTACTTCAGACCATAAACTACCCTGTAAGGTGAGTACAGTTATTACTGTTGTTGTATTAACCAATGTCCATCTCACAGAGAAAGTGGACAGTGGGTGCCCAAGCTTTGGGCTGGGCAGTCTGACTTCAGTCTTCATTTTTGCAAGGTCATTGGAGGTAGTGGTATCGTTCGCTGTTCACTTTTTCCTCTCAAACATTTTAACGTGGAAAATTTCCAACCTATACTAAAACAGGGAGAATAGTGTATCACTATGTACCCATTTCTCAACAGCAACCACTGTCAACTCAGAGCCACTCTACCTCTCAACCACATGGATTTTTTTAAAAAGTAAATATCATGTATTACGTAATTTCGTCCATAGATTTTTGTTAGTATGTTTCTTTAAAAGGTAACGTCAAATCCTCTTTATCAACCACAACACTTTATTCCTTCCTCATTGACAAGTACTCAAGGCCAGGGACACCCTGTCCTGGCTCCCCCACTAGATTTCGGGCTCCCAGCTGCCCCGCCGTGGCCCAGACGCAGCTGGCTCAGGGGCGGCACAGACAGGGGTCCTCGCGGAGCCACTGTCAGTCCAGCGCCTCTGGACACCGGGAAGACCCGGATGTGGTGGTTTCTGCAGACAGCCTCCGCCTCTTTTCCAGCTCTCTCGCTCCTTGCTGGTCACCGTGAGGTCTGCAGCTCTGCTCTGCCATGCCCTCACCACTGGGAAGTCTTCCTCTCCACAGCCCAGACCAGCGTAGCCAAGCACCCGTGGACCGAAACCGTGAGCCACAAAAACCTGTCTTCTCTTAAGCTAATTTACCTGAGAGCTTTTTCCTTAGCAATGGAAAGCTCACTAAGACACAGAGTCTCCTCTGCCTGAGAGGGAATGACTCCACTTTTGGTCAGTCTAAGACCAGGAAGCACAGACAACATGAAGCCAAGGCACCTGGAGTGATTCAGTGCACCTCTCACGAGCTGGAAGGACCCTGTCTCACTCTCTGAATCTGAGGAGATGGCAGTACAACCCTGTCTTTCAAGGAGACGCTGAATTCCCAAGGGGCAAGTTTTCTCAGTTTATTGAAAAAAGGACGCAGTACTGACCATGGCCAGAAGGTGTCGCCCTAACACAGGGCACCATAAACCGTCATGGACAGCGGCTATGCTAACAAGGTTCTTTAACTATTTCAATTGGACTTGGAGGAATTGGAAGAAAGTTCAGCTTGTAAATTTACCCTTAGAAAAACCAGTCTGTGTCTGGCTGTACTGAGAGTTAAAAAGTGGAGTTTTGCCGCTTTTGAAGTATGCTCACCTGAAGACATCACAGCAAGAGGGTATCGATAATACTGCTCTTCAGATAAAGAAACTTCAGCTTCAAAAGGCAAATGACTCACTAAAGTTATGCATCTGCTCCAGTGCAGGGCTGGTACTTAGCTCAGATCTTCTTGTTCTGTATTCTGGGTGGCGTACAGAGACATGTGCCCTTTGGAAGCACAGAAAAGGTGCACGAGTCCCCGAAGATCTCAGTAGGTGATGGGCCTGGAGGCTGCACTTTAGTCAAGAGGTCAGGGAGATCAAACGCTCCCAAACTCGGCTACACAACTACACGCACACACGCACGTGTACACACGCACGTGTACACACATGCACGTGCACATGCGCACATGCACGCACCAGCAACAGTGTGTCTGGGCTGATGGAGAGATGCTCAGGCTCTCGGCAGGGCCCAGACTTTACATCCGTGTTGCAGCCTTGCACGGCCTTGGACTGGCACCGGCACCACGGGGTCCTCGGGGGATTCTATTCTGTACTGTATTAGAGAATTTGCACTCAGCTTGTCACACACCTAACACAGCGCCTGGGACACATCAGTATTTAACAGATTCGCAAAGTGAATGACTGAAACATGCAATTACCTGGCCCGGGGAATCCTGCTCCAGCCCTCACTGCGACCCCGTTCTATGTCCTCGGTGCTTGGCGGCTTTCCTGTCCTGTTTACACACAGAATCTCTTTCGGCCCCTTTGGATGGGATCATGAGCCCTGTGCTACAGATAAGACTCAGCCACGGAGGTTCAGGGATGTGGTGTGACGTGCCCAGCTTACGGGGACAGAGCTACACCCCACAAGGCCTGTCCCTCCACTTGTCTGCTCCACTCTTCCTGCCACGCACCATTTGTGTTGTGGGGTCTGAAGGGAAAGACACATCTTATCTGGGACTTGTGAGCTTCCGGAGCTGGGGCAGTGAGCACAGTAGTTCGCCCAGAAGCTGGATAGGGAGATCTTGCCTCGTTTGGGGAACAGAGCTCTTGAGGTGAGGTCGACAGGTCCCTCTGTGAAGGCCCTGTCTCGACATGACTTCCTTGCAAAGGGCTGACTGGGGGGACCAGAGCACCCCTCACAGCTCCACCCAACCCCTTGGCTCTGCTCTCTGGAGAGCACACCCAGTGGACTCCGTCCTAGCGCAGGGTCTGAGGGGTCCTCTGCCTAGCCTCTGCTCAAGGAAGCTGGGTGTGTGCTGCCCTCTAGTGGCCCAGAGTGGGATGGCAGCACCACAGAGGGTGGCCGCTGTGGTTCCCAGCCACGTGAGCCCAGCCTTATCCTAGACTGTCCTCATAGATGAGGTTAGAACCTGAGAAGGGGCCCTGCTCAGCCTGTTCCACACGACCCTGAGGCCCACTAGAAGGGATACAAGGTGCTCAGCCTCTGCAGAGGGGCTCGAGATGCCCGGAGCCTCCCATGAGGCAGGCTGGGGCCAGAGCACGACATGGGTGTCCAGAGACTGGGCCCTCCCTGGGTTGCTCTGCCCTCCTCAGTCCCAATGCAACTAGAAACACTCTCACAAGCACACCCAGGGTGTGTTGTCAAAGAACTTGCTTCAGGGACCCTCCTGGTCCCAGCACAGTGGCTGCAGCCTGTCTTCTTCCAGTCTCAGAGGGAGTCAGAGCCCCTAGTCAGGCCGGCAGAGGCTTCGGGGAAGGGCCCTTCTGCAGGGTCAGGACAAATCTACGTCACAGCTCAAACAGGGCTGAGGCATATGGGCTGGGACCTGAGTCTGTCCCGGGTCCTGGGCTTAGGAGAATCGACACAGGTCCCTGCCTCTGACCAGGGGGTCCTGAGAAGAATGTGCTGGACAGAACTTTCCTAAACACCAAAGCACTGAGTAAAAAGGCCTGTGATGCCTGACGGGGCCCAGGAAGCTAACAGCACAAGTGTCAGCACTACAGGAGTGCAAGAGATACTGACTCCAAAGCCACTGCCCACCGAAAGCTGGTGTTGAGATTGTTTCCCCACTTGGGGAGACTGAGGCTCGGGGGAGCTTGGCCATCATCACACAGTTCATTATTGACTAAGCTAGGGTTCAAGTTCAGGTTTACTGATACCTAAGTCTGTGACCCTGGTTGTGGTGCCAAGGACAGAATGACGGTTGTCACCGGGACAGGTCTCAAAAGTTCCTCCACCTAGTCAGCAGGCACACTGCCAGCTCTGTGCCAGACGCCACACCCAGCAACTCTCCTCTCCCAGAACAGCACTCTGCATCCATTCCTCTGGCCAGCCCATTATGTATGGGCTCAAAAATATTTATTGAGCACATACTATGTGCCCAGAGTGGGCTGGGGCTCTGGAGACTGGCACCATTCCTGCTGTCATGTAGCTTCCAGGCAGTGAGGCTCAGCATGGAGGGGTGACCATATGCAAGGAGTCTTGGGCCCCCAGCCAGGCCCCAAGGGGCAGGAAGTGTCCTTGAGCAGCGTCCCAGCCCCACCTCCCTCCCACCCTCAGCAGCCTGTCTGAGGGCTCAGGCTCCCCGAAGGATTTTGTTAACTGTGTAGATGTCTGCACACAGGACTCTCGAAAGACTGTTTACTCCCGGGCAAAGGACTCTGGGTTCTGGATGGGCCATGTCTGGCACACACTCTGTTACTGATTGATAGGCCGTTCAGAAAACGGACAAGGAGAGAAAGCACACCAGCCAGGCCCTGGGCCTCGCCAGCATGGCTCCGCCTCGTCCACCTCCTTCACTCACCGGGCAGCCCACTGCTTGCCCAAGGAGGGGGAAGCAGGTGTGTGCTTGTGGAGTGTGGACCTGGCTTTTCTCTCAGGACGGTTATTCCAAGCCTGGGAAGGAGCGAAGGGGTAATTAGCCCCCCTCCTCTTCCTCCCATAAAGTCACAGTCCTTTGACATTTAAACTGAAACTTGGAATTTTTGTTACCTTTTTCCCCCACAGTCAAGTCCAGAGACAGAGAAGCAGCTTCCCGAGGCAGCACAGCAGTCCTGGCACAAGCTTCCATGGAGCTCAGTGACTGGGGCCGCACGTGGGTGACCAGGGAGGTGGGCAGGCCCCTCGGAAGCAGCTCCACACCCGGGGGAAGGGGGATGACTAAGGCCACTTTGTCTGTCAGGGACCCTCATATACCCAGGAACCCCTCTACTTCTGCTAGAGTTAGGGCCCGCAGAACTACTCCAAGTGGGTTCTTCGGGGCACAACTCCTTGCTCAACTGCACAGAGCTCAGGATTGCTGGAGGAGAGACCGACAGGTCTCCACTGCCCAAGGCCAGCACCTTTGGCCTTTGCTGTCCTGAAAATCACCATGGGGGTGCAGGGTGGTGGCACGGGGTTTCCCTGGCCTCCACCATGGCGGCCTCGCTCTCTCCCATCGGGCCCTGCCCCCTGACCAGGTCCCTTTCAGCTCTGGCTCCACACCAAAGCCAGCTGGGAGGCTGAAGACCACGATGGCCCATGGATTGCACCTGAATCCACAGCCAGGGCCGAGGAGGGCCACTCAGGCGGTCCACCTCGTCCATTCCCACCACGCTCCGGCCCTTGCTCCACATTTCTGCCTCTCCTGCGGTCACGGGATATTGGTTCAGTCCATGGGCTTCAAGGCGTCCGGTAGCCCCAGACTTCAGGTGGAAATGAGAAGAGCTCTAGGCTCTTCCTGAGCCCTCTCCTTCCTGGCAAAGGCCTTTGGAAAGGCTTAAAGACCCACAGTGGAGGGCCGGGGAGTTAGCTCAGTGGTTCCGGCGCCTGTCTTCCAAGCGCAACGACCTGGGTTCGATCCCCGGTAACCACATACTATACTGGGCGTGGAGACTCACGCCCAGCAGCAACCAGTACCACACACCACAGTGCCGGGCGTGGTGGCTCACGCTTGTAATCCCAGCACTCGGGAGGCAGAGGCAGGAGGATTGCTGTGATGTGAGTTTGAGGCTGAGCTCAGGACCAGCCTGAACTACAAAGCGAGACCCTGTCTCAAAAAAACAAAAAAACAAAAAAAAAACACCTACCGTGTTTGAGGGATTTGAGTGGGCAACAGGCTCCCTCTGGTGGTAATATTGGGAATTACACCCTCAGACTGGGCCTGTGGCGCCATGACCCCGCCAGCCTTCTGTTCTCCCTGAGCTTCTGTGGGAAGGGAAGCAGGACCCCATCCCCACCAGTCTTCTGTTGAGGGCGTTCTACAGGGAAGCTGGGCACAGGCCTGGGACTTGGGCATTGGCGTCATCGGGCTGAGGTGACCCTGGGGTCCCTGCCTGGAGGACAGAGTTAGCCATGGTTCGGAGTCCGGGACAGAGCCAGCCCCCAGATGGATGGACGGGGACAGGTCCAGCTGGGCCTCTGGCTCCAAGAACAGAGGGTGGTCTGGACTTAGCACGCAGCTGGTGGGTCTGGGGACGATCCAGGGCGCGGTGCTGAGTTTGGGCACGTTGGCCCGTGGTGCAGCGTCAGCCAAGCGCCGGGTACGTCCCAGGAGACACAGCGTGGGCAACCGTGTGGGACGCCCAGCTTCCCAGGGCAGCGCCAGAGCCTCGGTCAGAGGCCACAGCAGGATCGAGCAGCCTGACTTGGACTCTGAACTTTCAAAACCCTGCTGAGGCCGTGGCTCCCGGGTCCCCCGGCTCCGGACGTGGGAGAAGCCTACACGCAGGGGACGGTACTGAGTGTGTAGAGAGACAGGCAGGTGCTGGGCAATGAACCGAAACAAGTGAGACCAGACTGCGTCTGTACTGAGAGGGCGCTGCGGGCCGGGGAGGGCAGGGGCAGCGCGGGGGAGCAGAGGCCGCAGCAGGAGGCGCCGTCGGGGTCACACAGAGCCTGGCGCCCCTTCAGCACGTGCAGGGCCCGAAGACAGGGCTTCTGTGGCTTCCAGCCCGGGCGCTGGCAGGCGCAGCCAACTCTGGAAAGACACAGGCCGGACTTGGGCTGGGAGTGGCTGGGTGCCCCGTGTGGTTTACATTTTCCCCACATCCACCCTGGGCGGGTCACACAGCTCTGCACTTCTCCTTCCCCCTTGTTGCTCCCAGGTGCACCACAAACATACCTCGGGCTACAGCTCGTCCTCACCGACTTGCCTGGGACAGAAGAGACAGGTGAGGTGAGAGGCGGGGCCCCAGGGACCCCACCTCCAGGCCCCAGGGACCCCACCTCCAGGCCCCAGAGACTTGTCCAGGCCTGCCTTCCCGTCAGCCTCAGCACCCCACACCTCCCCACACCTCCCCCCACCCCCAGCTCCTCCCACCCCACGCCCCTACCCCCCGACGCCCCCCACCCCGGGCTCCTCTCACCTATGCTTCCTGCTGCCCCCACAGCGGAACCGCTTGCCTGGAAGAGAGAAAGGAAGTTTCACCTTGCTGACCGCTCAGTTCCCGAGGAGAGCCAGGAAGACTCGGTTCCTACTCCCAGCATCCCCTG
>PVIR01043139.1:0-11890 GCA_004026965.1 Petromus typicus | reverse complement strand
AACAATACTGGGTGTGGAGACCCACACCCAGCAGCAACCAGTACCACATACCACAGTGCTGGGCGTGGTGGCTCACGCCTGTAATCCCAGCACTCGGGAGGCAGAGGCAGGAGGATTGTGATGTGAGTTGGAGGCTGAGCTCAGGGCCAGCCTGAACCACAAAGCGAGACCCTGTCTCCAAAAACCTAAAAAAAAAAAAGAAAAAGTAGTTTTCCCTATGGTTTATTATTGATTTCTGAAGTGTGGAGTCATATTCAGGTTCTACAAAACTGAATATCTTTGTGTACAGAGCCTGTATATATATATATATATATATATATATATATATATATATATATATATATATCACATATATATATACATATATATCACACATATATATATCACATTATGCACTAATGTATTTCATTGTTTAAAACATACATATTGTCATGGTGAATAGTGTACATTAAAGCATTAGTAAAATCATTATTATTTCTATTATAGTGAAATTCTCAGGCAATGGATATTGAAATTACTACAACAAGTAGCTGTAAAAATATTTTGATGTTAGAAAAACAAACGGTTTTCAAAACATTTGGGAAACACTTGCAGAAGGCTTGCTATTTATGTGGAATTCATTCATTTTTAAAAATTTCGGAGTATTTATCATTCATTTGAAAATGACAGAATAATTTTAATATATCATTACTTTAAAAGATATACTTCCAATGAGGAATTGGGTAACAAGGACATAAGTGGAACTGGAGACAAACTCTCATTTTCAAAATTATATTCTCATTAGCATTTCGAATTCTAAAGTTTAGGGATCACTTTGAGAGACAGCAGCAAAAATCTGCCCAATAAACAATAAACGTTATTTTCATCAAGGACATAGTGCAACGTCATTGAACTAAACTCAACCATCAAGACAATTTAAATTTACTCTCACCTTATTTTCAATTTTTCTTATTGTATTCAGTATAAACAGCAATGACTTTCTAAAGATATGCATTTCCCAATCTACAGAAGTTATAGTTATGTTAAATTATATAGCAAAGAAGAATTAAGGCAACAGATTTAAGAAAGATTCCCTGTCAATTGACAGAAGGTGATCATGGACTACCCAGCTGGTGCAAATGTCCTGTCAGGGGTTCATAAAAATATAGGAAAGAGGCAAAACCTTAATATTAAAATGAGGCCATGGGAAAAATTCAAACAGACCTTTAAATGTCTGTGATACAACTTATACAAGCAGCCTCTAGAAGCTGCACAAGTCAATAAAATGAATTATTTTCTAGAGCACCAGAAAGAAAGATAGCCTTGTAGACATTAGCCTGGTGAGGCACATCTTGTAATTCCAACTCTGGGAATTTTATGAATATATTTATATTGTTTCAAGCAGTAAATTTGTGATACCCTCTTACAGAGACAATAGGATTCTAGTTCAGTGTGAAAGAACATGGATCAAATGGATATTTTCAGAAGAGACTGCATTCAAATGAAGCAAGCATGAGTGAAGTTAGCCTCTCCTTGAGAGGCTGCAAGCCATAACGACATTTGGGAGAGTGTAACATGAAAGAGTTAATAAAGACAGCTTGCTTCCTCTTAGAGAAAATTTTCCCAGGAGGGATGACACAGAAATCTGTTTATGGTGTTGGCAAAAGCATTTTAACCAGACTTATTAATGGAAGCTCTTTCGGGAGTCGGTCAAAACCATACTGATTCCTCACAGAGTCAGAGACAATGACTAATTAGTGCATGTGACTATGAGACAAGTGTGAGCAATTTGTGGAAGATTTTTAGGACCTTTTGAGAGAGAAGAAATGCTTTGATAAAGAGCTCAAATGAGAAAGATAATTATGAATTTGAACCAGGAATTGCGGGAGGTGATCTAAATAATTTTATTATTAAAAGATTTATTTATTGAATTGTGGAGTGGACTATTCATTTGATTTTGTCTCTAATAGATTAGTGAAAAATAAGATGAACCTTGTTTTAAAAAAAGAGAAAATGCACACTGGGGGCTAGGTGGTAACTCAGACAGAATGTCCCTAGGGCCCATGATTTCAAACCCAGGGCCAATATCTACCAGAAACAACTGAAATGTTACCAGGAACACCTGAAATGTTACCAGAAACATCTGCTCAGTGTGGGATCCTGTCTCCTCCTCAGTGTATGGGATAAACATGAGGGGGGAAAAAAACCTAAACAGTGGAACAAAGGAGACAGAAAGTGGGTTCCAGAATGGCCAGTGCTGCTTCAGCAAAAGCCACTGACCTGTCCAAGCCACTCATTTTTATTAATAATCAAAGGTGGTCAGGGTGAGCTATGTGCAAATGCCGAACAAAATGAAAAGATGCACAGTAAGGTGGGTTCTGTGGAAATTCATGTAAGCAAGTCTCCTAAAGGACAAGAGAAAGCATTCTCAAAAGTAGGAAAAGACAGAAAAAAATATACGGTTACAATTAGAACACTGTCTTTCTAGTAAGAAGGTTTTAAATGTGGAACACATTTGGGAGCGAGTTACTCTGACCTTAGCACACAGGCTTCCGCTGGACTCACTAGTATAAACAGCCAATGCAGGGTTAACTCTTCATAGCTCGCACTGATCAGAGCCTGCTTTGAGCAGGACCAACATTGTGGTCTCCTGCAAATACTCATTCAATAGGAGCCCAATTTTGATAATATTCTAAATGAATCAGAAGATAGACTTCAACCAATGAATTTACAGAAGAGTGCTGGTTAACCTAGAAGTCTAATTTCTGTAAACCTTCGGCACTTTTTTTATTTCTCCTTTCAAGAGAATTCCATTCTCTTTGTCAAAGTAACTGAGGTCGCTCAAAAGCTCAGTTGTTCATGAGTAGAGAATAACAACAACAATAAAAATTAAAAGACTCCTGTCTTTATATACTTGTACTGCTATAATAAAATACCATTGCTGAGGACTTCATAAGGAATCAAAATTTACTTGTGACAGTTCTTTGGAAGGTAGGAATGCTAAGATCCAGTTGGCCATGGATCTAGTGTTTGGTGAAACCCTGTACCACATAGACAGCAGGACATCAGTATTGTCAGAGGAAAGGAGTAGTGCCAGGTCAGTAAAAGGCCTCAGCTCGCACTCCTTCTTTGATATGGCACAGAAGCATTTGCAAGAGTGGGGCTCTCATAATGTCATCACTTTCTAAAGCTTCACTTTTAATGCCACTACTATGGTATTAAGATTCAATGTCTGACTTGTAAAGGACATTCAGATCATAGCAGCCTTCAAAACATTTTATGTAGATCATGAAACAGCTTCATGAACTAAAGAACTCGAAACCTAAATTTCCAGTGAACTGAATAATAATGTCACTTGAGATACCATTTCTCTCAATTTTGGAACTAAGGTAGAAGGAAAATGTCAAATTCAAATCCTTCTAAATTTTATATGGAATATTTAAATACTAAGTTATGAAAGAAGTTCAAAATTTAAAAAAAAAATATTAATTCAATATTAAATATAAAATTCAGAAACCTGTGATTTGAAGATATCTTGTCTTCTCTGGAAGCCTGCTTATAAGCAGATATTATAGCATTTTTGAACATAAAATCTCTCTTTCTGTACATATGCATGTGTTAATGTGTGACAAACACATTATATGCACACACACAGACATTTTGATTGTTTGTAGTTCCTTCAAATTTTGCCAGAAATACTGAATCTTAGACATTTCATTGTAATTACCTATAATGTAGTATTTTTTAAAATTCTGTTTCTGTATTGAGTTTATTGGTACATTTTAGTACACATCATTACTACTATCTAGAATATATAAAGAACTTAAAAAAAACAGTCCACCCAAATTTAAAGGCCCAATTCAAAAATGGATATCTGAGATGTTACAGTATGTTTTAAAAAGAGAGAAATATATTAACAAAACTCTTCTGACTATTATTTAAGAAGGATGAAAACAAAATCCTCAAGGTTCAAAGAAGAGGATAAAAAGCTATGACCAAATATTTTCACTTTCTTTTCTCAAAGTTCACTTATTTGAAACATTTCCAGATATTATCATGTAGGAATCTGAAATCATAGAAAATTTCTGATAAACGTCAGCATATCCTTTCAGACCACAAAGAGAATGTAGCAGCATCAACGGAAGAGCAGCCATCTTTATCTTTAAAAAGTGGTGTGAGTAAATGTACACATGAGATTAGGGAGGAATTTCATTACAAAACACTACAGGGCCTACGGGGAGCATTTGAAAAATTAAAAATAGTCAAGTGTGAAAAAAATTTCAGTACAGATCCCTATAGCTGCAACTGAATTAATCATTTCTAGATGCCTTGGAGTTCCTTACTCATTTATAAAAAAGATGAATCACGCATACACGAAACATCAACATTTACAAACAAAGTATTTGAATGGAATAATAAATATGCCAGAATCTAGACTTTAAACTTCTGGATTTTGTGTCATTTCTGTATAAATTCTTAGAATATAAAATTATGTTTTATTTACTGTAACTTCATTCATGCTGACAGTTTATTATTTCTTTTTTGAAATTATTTTCTTCTGGTACTGGCAAACCCAATGACTCTGCACTGACCTATATTATTGTCCCTTAAAAAATTATTTGTTTCAAAGTGTGAGATAGTGTCTCCCAAATTTACTAAACTTTCCAGGCTACATTTGAACCTAAGATGCTCCTGGCCCAGTGCCATAATGCTAGGGTTAGGGGAGCACACCAGCAAGCCGGCCGGCCCATAGCACAGGTTCCCAGAATAGAACAAGCCAACTTGATCCAGCCTGATATCCTCACAGGAACAGACAAGAACTCCACCCAAAATATACCACTATACTATGCGGCACATTTTAAATTGTGGTCTTGCTTCTATCTCCTTGCTCAACACTTCTCCATAGCGTCTAGATTGTGTAGTTTCTTCGCCCATTCTCTTCTTTCATTACCATCTTCTGCTGGTGTAGGAGAACAGAGTGAAGAAAAAAGCGATCTATTATCTTCTCATCTAACTCTCTGACTTCTGCTCTCTATTACTTTCTCCAACCAGAACATCTGCAATCAATCTACAATGCAATAATTGCTTACTCTTTTGCTTTGTATAGTTCACATGAAAAGAAAGGTAAAGGAGTTTCCTTCCTTCAACTGAGGAAAAGTCTCCAAATGTGCCTCTGGAAAATATCTCTTTATTCTACAGAAGGTTGTGGCCTGTTCTTTTGTTATTCTTCCTCCTCTCTCCTCACCTGAGATAAGAGGGTTCTTCTGTGGATATTCACCATAAAAATCTGGCAGGATTCCTGGAAAGAAAGACCTCAGCACCATGGGGACTTTGAAGATTGTTGCCTTTAATTTTCGCATCCTCAAAATCTCTAATTGTCTGCAGAAATTCAGAAATAAAACTTAATTGTTGCTGAAAGTTTATTCCCCAACAACTTTTTGCTGTGGTTAAGCCCATTTCAGTTGCTACCTGTCTTTAAGTGGCAGTTGTCTCTTCAGATTATAGGATGATGGTTGCTCTGTAAACTCAGTTTGTAATGGGTTGAAGATGTTATGGCTCAGCTTTTCTTCTTGCTTTGTTAGATAAAATTGATAAATTCCAGCTCTTTACTTTTGGAGAGAGAAACTGAAAGTCACAATATATTTCAGGAACAATTTCAATAAATGCATTACTCCTATGACATGAATTTCTAATGTTCCTATTTTTGGAGAATTTGCAAAAGCATTCTGGATTATTGTTTTCTCCTCTCTGAAAGTGTAATAAAATCATAAAATATGCAAAATACATCTGGAATAAAGCTTTAAAGTATTTCTGAAATTCATATAAAGGCACTTTAATTCTAATTTTAAAATTAGACAATATTTCAGTAAAGATACAGCTTTCTTCTTTTTTAAGCCAATGTCTTTTTTTTTTTAAGTTCATCTTTATTGGTACATTATAAATACACATGATCATAGCATTCAACATTGAGGGCTTGTACCAGAATATAATATGATTTGATTCTCACTTTTTCCCTTTCCCCCTCACCCTGCAACCTCTACCCCCTAAACATAATCTTTGTTTCCTTTTTCCTTTATTATTACCACATTCATTTTCCCCTCATTATTTACCCCTACACTCTCTTCCCTTTTAAATATTTTCTATTTCACAATATCAACTATACATACTACAACTAATTTACAACTTCATTTTCTCATACCAGTGAAAAGATACAATATTTACACATATGTGACCTGTTTATTTCACTTATGAGGACGTCCTCAAGGTACATCCATTTGAGTATAAATGGCTCAGTCTTATCATTTTTAATGGCAGAGTAACACTCCATTCTATGAAAGAATCACACCTTCTCTATCCAGTCTCCAGTTGATGGACATTTAAGTTGTTTCCAAGATTTAGCAATCACAAACTGAGTTGCTATAAACCTGGGTGCACATATGTTGCTATGAAATGAATGTTTCAATTCTTAAGAGAGTATCTTATCAATTGACTTAAACAATAATGTAGAAAAAAGAATGAGAAAATGTAACCACAAAGCACAAAGAAAACTCATTTTCAAAATACTTTACATATCATAATCTCCTCCTCCATTTAAAAAATACGATTCCTTCAATTTTGTATACAAAAATAGGATAACTATGAAGTTTAGAATAGACTCAAATATGTAGAAACTTTTTATACTTGGTTTATGTTATTGGCTGAAAAGAAACATTGTGTTATTATCTTTATTTTTTTCTTATAAGAATTTTTTTCATTGATATCTTGTACTATTTTCAAGACTATATGCAATGTAATAACTATGATTGTCTTATTAGTTGGTGATGAAAATGTGCATTATTTTTCATGAAATAAAAAGTAATTGAAACTTGAAAATTAATCAGTGGAAAAAGAATTTTAAAATCAACAATACTGAGGCAAATGTGTATCCACTAATAAAAACATAAATCTAGATTCTGGCCATGTTATTTAAAAAGAATATAAATACAAAATGTTCCAAATAGGCCTTAAAATCTAAAAATAAAAATTCAAATGTAATAAATTTGACTAAAATAAAATTACATTTTAGTAACACAGAAACTAGAAAGCCTTAAGAAAAAGTCACAAAAATAAACAGTGCATCAAATGACACACATAACTCATAAAAACTACTAACGTCTTACAAATCATGAAAAAAAACAACTCTTTTAAAATTATCTTTATTGGTACATTATGAATACACATCATCATCGCATTCAACATTGAGAGTTTGTATCAGAATATGACATAACTTGATTTTCATTTTTTCTTTTTCCTCCCAACCTGCAACCCCCATCACCTATATACACAATCTTTGGTTTTTTTTTTTTTTTTTCTTTATTATACCACACTCATTTTCTCCTTGTTATTTACCCTTACACTCTTTCCTTTTAAATATTTTCTACTTCACAATATCAACTATACATACTACAACTCATTTACAACTTCATTTTCTCATACCATAGAAAAGAATGAATGTTTAGCATGAAATTCAATAAACCATTTCTCATACCAGAGAAAAGGTATGATATTCACAGAAAAATAAATAAATATCCTCAGTTATAAGATGGGCAAATGAAATAATCATCCAAGTGTATCCTTGGAATCCTGAATCAAGTGTATAGTTTAATTAATATTGTTCCAAGGTTCACACCTCATATTGACAATTGTACCATATATACTTAAAACATTAACTTTAGATAAAAGTAGACAAAACTTGTACTACTATGTTTGTAAATTTTCTATATATGATTATTTTAAATTTTAAAGTTATTTTAAAGACAAACTACAAAAACTAAAGCAAAAGGAAACAAAATAATGAGGGTATATTGACACTACTTCATAAAACTCCCAAAGTTTGGAGTTTGGAGTTAATTTCTTGGGTACGTTATAATAGGGAACCTCCTTCACTGCTGATGAAAAGAAAAACAAAAAATAGAGACAGAAATTCTCAACACAATGTTTAGCATGAAATTCAATAAACCTATATCCTCACAATACACAAAAATCAGAAGTCAGTAGCAAAGCATTTTACATAGTCTTCCATGCACTGGAAAGTGATTAGAAACAATTCAAATGATCACTGGCTGCGAAATGAGCTACAATGTACCAGAAAAAGATTAAGATATCTATTTTCTGTTATGCAGACTATATGTTTAATTAAAATATATATTTAAGTAAAACTGGTAAAGTGAAGAAAAATGTTAATAGAATGTTTTATATATAAAATATTCTGAATTTTAAAATGGAGAATAGTTTTTATTACATTTGCAATGTGATGTGGAAAACTTCATATATGTGTATGTGTGTTCATGTGCACAGAATGTTAACACTAGAAAAATTAACTGACTCAATAATAATGTATCCATATGAGCAAAAAGAAAACAAAGTATATTAGGGATGATAGAAATAATTTTCTAATCTTGCTGTATAATTTTGAATATTAAGTCACATAAGGACATGAGGGAAAATCAAGAATATTGTTTGAAAATACATCGATAATGATTTATATTTTAAGAACAAAAGAAATATAGTATGAATATTATTAAGTGACCTAATTTTACCATTACTTAATTACTATTTCTAAGTTGTTTAACACACATTTTAAGATATATCAAACATTTTTTAGGAAAAAATTTTATTGTAAAATGTCATAAAGCTTAAATGTGTTTTCATGAAACACATATTGCATGTACAAACAATAGCAACAACCTACAGAAAAGATACCACTAGTGTTATCATTTTGGATTCTAAATACCATTTCCAAGTAAAATGAACTAAGATTCCTTGGAAATATGATTCATTCAAAGCCTGTGGCCAGAAAAGAAACCAATGAACTAGAATACCTGCTTGTGTTAGAAAGCTCAGGAGCAATTTAAAAACTCATGGGTTTGGCTGTAATGACATAAATAACTTCGAAGTTTCTCCAACAGGACAGAAAGCAATTTGAGCATCATGAAGAGAAATATCTAAAACTGATATTTATAGCATTGAATGCACTTTCAAAAAGCATTAAATCATGACATTTAAGAAGAGAGAGCAAAAAAACCCAAAACTACAGTGAATAGTGAGGAACAATCCAGTACCATAAAAAGAGCAATCATCCAGATTAATAAAGTATTTGTTCGGTCCCTCCAATGAATTGTCATTCATAAGAACCAAAATGTCTTAGTTTATGCAAAAAGTGATCATTTTTGAAAAATTCCAGACCAATCAAGAAAGAACTATAGAATTAGAAAGAATCATTATTAATACTTATTTAAATAGCAGATTTGAGGAATGATCATCAATGTATTATACAGACATCTGGTGAATGACTGTCAAGTGCTGCCCTACTTGGATGATTCAGTTTACCATCACTAATGATAAACCATGTGCTTATGTTAGTCAACATGTGCTTCTGACACACTGCTGTGGATCCGTCATATTGGTGATGTTTTTCTCCAAGTCCATACTCACACTCTAGTCATAATATATATGTTAGACAAATTCAAATCACAAGGCATTCTACAAAGTACATGATCAAGAACTCCATAAGGATCATAAAATACAAGACACACTAACACACTGTCACAGGGAGAGGAAACTACTAGGAAAGACATGAACACCAAGTGCAAAGTGGAATCCTGAAATGGATCCTGGAACCAAAAGAGGATATGAATGGGAAAACTAGTGATAGCCAAGTAAACTCTTCATTAGTTTACAGCCATGCACTGAGGATGATCTCATAATTTATATAACATGGTAATAGTGGTGCAAATTATCAAAGAGAATATGTGAACTCTTTTATTATCTTTGCAACATTTTTGTTTATTTACAGTTCTCACAAAATTAAAAGCTCCTATTACTTATGTCTCTTCAAATAAATATGTTGAAACCTTGTCATCAATGCGATAGCATTTTCAAGTGGTGCTTTGACAACTGCTTTGGTCATCAGGATCAGCTTTCAAAACTGCGCCTTTCTGAAAGGGATTCCAGAGACCCTCATCCCTTCTGCCAATGAAAAGGACAATGGAAAGACACCCTCAAGAAGCAGGCCATCATCAGACCGTAAGACAGCTGGTGCCATAATGTGGGACTTCAAAATCCCTAGAAAGATGAGAATTGAATGTTTGCTGTTTACAATCCATCTACTTTATGATAACTTTATAAATAGCCACACAGACTATAATAAATAATTACTAAAATGAAAACAAATTTCTGTTCTTATTTTAAAGCTGTTATGGCTTGTATCTACATGTCCTCTAAAGCCTTACACAGTCATATGTGGGGAGTTAGGTGGCAGGTATCCTGGAGGGTATGTAAGGGACAGAGAGAGGACAGCTGCTGTCACTTGCTCCTGAAGCTTCTGTTGGTGCTGCCTTTCTTCTGCTATCTCCTATCTTCTCCGTGATGCCCCTCAGCCATGGCACCCTCCCTTCAAGTCAGTCAGTTATAGACTAAGGCCTCTGCAAACTGGGAGTCAAAATAAAAAACACTCTCCTTTACTTTTAGGTGTTGGGTATTTTGTCCCAACAATGAGAAAAGCAACTAAGACCAAAGTTTATCTAATTTGTACCCTAGCAAAATTAACTGTTAACTATTGTATTGGAAAAGAATCCCCATACCTAATTGTATGTGGTATAGGACGCCATCAAAGTGTGTTATCATAGGACATGGAGACTGGGAGAATTTACTGGGGACTAAAGTCTAGGAGAGAGCAAAGCTGTTAATATATTTTATGCAGAAATAAATTAAAGCTCCAGTGGTAAAAAAGAGGAAGCTTGTGCAATCAAGTGGGATTTTTTTGTTTTGTTTTGTTTTTCTTGCAGTACTCAGGCCCTTGTGCTTCCAAGGAAGGCATGGTACAACTTGAACTAAACCTCTGATCCCCAGTCTACTTGAATCATGGGCAAAGAGAGGGACGCTCATATGGGACACAAGTCCAACATTTTCACAGCCAAAATCTTTTGGCCACTTTCTGATGAACTTAGCAAATCCAAGAAACTATGAAAATCTCATTCTAATTACAAATATTTGAATAATACACTGACAGTCACCACATCATGATTTTTCCTCATTTTGTTCTCTTTCAACTGAAGGTAGAAGTTCTCCTGAGTTTTAATTTTATGAATTTTACAAAGGTAAGTTATTCAATCTCTCTGAGTATATTGAATGAATTTTCAGACTTGACAATTGAATAAAAATTAAGAGTATGAAATGCAATAAAATTGTTTGAAATAGTGTCTGTATTTACAGCTGTATGTCTTAGTTCTCTTATTGCTAAGATAAAATATCTTACATTCAAAGTTTGTTTGTTTTTAAAGGCAAGGCTCATGCACCACACAGTTTGTGGAGGTTTCAGCCCATGGTTGGCTTGCTGCGGGCAGGGTGGCATGGCAGGCAGAGGACAGCAAAAGAAACAAAGTGCCCAGCCATGAACACTGCACCTCTACCGGCCCTGTGTCTCACCCGGGCTAACCAGGCCAGCAGCATTCACTCCTCTAATCCTAGATCCCAGGCCTGGCTAGTGACTCTCAACAACACATCCTGCATCCCAGAACACCCATTGTAGATCCAGTGACCTCCTAAAAGCCTCTCCTATGAGAGTGCATAAGGCTTCAGGGGTATTGGGATACAAGCTAGATCTAGACACACCAGCTGTAACGGTGTCTATCATCTGCCAGGATTTGAACATGGGTCCTTCCCAGAGTTATGTTCCCCATCCTGTTTCTTATTTTATTCTGAGGCAAGGTCTCATCAAATCATAAATTTCTCAGGCTGAACTCCTGCTTCTGCCTCTCAGAATGCTGGGATATCAGATCTGTACCACCATACCTAGCTCCATATATACTTTTAATTCTTATTTTGACAGTTTATGGAATATGGAAGGAAATAATTTATCATGCACTTGAAA